>JABGLX010000231.1:0-68772 GCA_014281875.1 Nibea albiflora | reverse complement strand
AAAGGAGTTGCTCGTAGCTCCTACATGTATGGAGCGTTTAGCATCTTTCAGCTCTTGTTGTTGGTTTTTCAGGGCGCAACACGAGCTCTAGATAAGCCGGAGTTGGTGGAGACCAAAAACTGAGTTTAAAGAGATTAAAACTCAACTCCAACGCAATTTTCTTCAGACATTAGGGGACATTAGGGTCGCTTTTAAAGGTAGTAGAAGTAGAAGTACCTCTACAAATACCCTTACTCAACCATCACTGGGTCAATATATCCATGACGCAAAGAGAGCAATCCTTCCTTCTGAACCAACCAAGCAAAACTCAGCAGGGACACTCATCAAACGTGGTGTCATCAGCAGATTCGGGGTTAACTCCCCTCTGTTAATGGCACACATACGTCAGGCTGTAGATAATTAACTAATGGCGGACTCTCTTCCCTTTTATCTCCACTGTTGAGGCTTTTTAATGGATGCAGTTCAGAGAGGCAAAGCAGCACTCAGCTTGGTTAACAGTCGCGTCAATAGTTTGACTTCAACAGTAAAGAGGATTGCGGGAGATTTCCACTAAAGAGCACAAAATCGCTACAGCGGGATAAATGAAGCAGATTAGCCGATGAGACGTCGAGGCTATTCATTGAACACGGATAATTACATCTCGAACGGAAGCTAAAAGGTAGTGTTTGTGCAGATAGACGAATGACGTGACAGCAAAGGACAATGTTAATCTCCCCTCCTGGTGGAGACCAAAGTGAGCTTAAAGAGATTAAAACATGACTCCACATGAATGATATCATTGCTCGGCAACTGTTTGCTAACCAGCGCAACACATAATAAGTTAAACTCGCAACAATATCAAACTTTCCTTCGTGATCGATACATTTGTTGCCAGGTACACGAACACGTGCTGATTCAATCTGTGAAGGTTCTCAGTCGTCTTTTGTGGAGAAGAGTTAAACCTGGGACAACTGGACTTGGTTGTAGAAGAAAGAACTTAAACATCTTCCTGGTCCACTTGTCCCAGATTTACACATTGTGGACACTGTATGCAGGGTTTGACCAACATATGGGGATTCAAACTTCACGTCGCATCTAAGACGTTCCGACAAAATCGACCGAGTAGCAGTGCAGAGCAATCTCCACTTACATACACACAAAGCAGAACTCATCATCTTCATCCCTCAACAGACAAAACTATCCAAAAAGATTCAATAAAGTTTTCAAAAGGATTCGACCCCGTCCCCACGCCTACATCCAAACTACTGACGTCATTCTGAGCCCGACCCGCCCCGCAGCGGCCAGGTGTGACCTCGAAGTCTGCCGTAACACCGACCGTACACCTTTTGTTTTTTGTGCAAAGTGATACTCTGATAGGGAAACATAACATAATCAAATAAGGTATAATCAACATTGGCATCAGGTTTATGAACAGTGGAAAAACAAGCCACAAGAACTTTGGAATAAGCTTGAAATAATACACAGTTTCCACAGGAGCTTCACTGGGATCACTACACTAATAAACAGCATACCAACCGTAGAGCAGGCCTCTAAATCATTGCTCTTTTATTGAATAAATGTTAATACTTCTGTATTTTGACTTGCTGTGATTCGTGTATGAAGTTTAAAGTGACGTCTGAGTGATCTGATGAAGGCGTGTGAAAAGACGGAACCTCGATTTTACAGATAAGTTCCGTGAAATTCGTAATAACGGAGACAAAGGCGGCGAGAACGATCGTGGACGGCGGTGTAAACTCCTCCTCCGGCGTTCTCCAATTGCAGAAGTGGACGCACAAATTGAAGAGATTTTCGGCTAAGTGGCACAATCAGGCCTCTACATGCACTGAACTCACGGAGTAACCCTCTTAAGCTAAGGCGGCGTTGGATGCTGGTGTTTAGAGCTGAGCTGTTGAACCCTTCCACAGCTGGGGCGGGCTATTATGTGGGGACTGTGGGGTGTCTGTAGGTATGTTCGCAGCAGCCGGGCTCACCACAAAGGGGGCTTTCTTATAGTATTTAAAGGGCTCTGGGAACGGGGGAGCTGGGTGGAAGTGGAAGCATGCGGGTTGTCGGATTGTTTTAACATTCTGGGGAGGAAATATACACTTTTGTGCTGAGAGCTAGATGACAAGATTGATACCGATGTGGAGCCAGAGCTGGGTTAGCTTAGCTTAGCATAAGGACAATAATTATCTCATTTGTTTGGTGTTTTTTTGCAGATTCCTTACACATAAGATGTTTAAAATTCACCCAGAAGTGGTTGATTCTTCTTTTTTTTAACCTTTGGCCTTCAAACTGAAGATAAACAGCTAATATTTTGGCGTTTTTGACTGCTGGTCGGACAAAACAAGACGTTTAATGACGTCATCTTGCCGTCCTGAGTGTTTCTCTCTGTTTTTTTGATATTTTATGGATCGTCAATCGCAGCCTAATTGTGCCAGAGCGAGGCAAAAAGTCAAACTGTTTCCTTTACAGTGTTTCAGTAGCTGCAAACTGTTTCCTGTGCAATCTAAATTTAAAGTCGACTCCATCGAGGCTGCGACAACATCAAGCGCTGATATTGCATCTGGCAGCAAGGGAAGAGAAGACGAATCATCTGTTTAACATCCATTCCTGCCATCCTTCCCTCTCTTCTTCGTTCTCTTCGCTCTCAGGGTCTCTGGGCAGTAATGAGAGGCATGTGAGGCCTGAGCGGAGAGCACTCTCATAAAATAACCAGCTCGGGCTCCCTCCAGGCGAACCATACACGACACAGGTGGTTAGGAAGAAACAAGTAACCCGGCTCGGTTCGACCAGGTAGCGGTGAGAGAGGTGCGGCACGCCTGGCTGATCTGAAAGGTCAGCATGTTTATCTAAAGTGTGTGTGTGAACAGTAAAAACTAGATTTACAGTTGTTAACCACGTGGGAACATCTGTTTCTGGAGTTTACAGAACACAATATTGTAAGTGTAAACCAGGTTATATAAGCCCCCCTATCTTAAGACTGGAAACTGGATGGGCATTACAGCTGCTGTCTATTCATACAATACAAAACAGACGTGACCAACAATGACCTCATCATTGTGCTCGGCAGCCAGTGTGTTAGTGTGTGTGTGTGTGTGTGTGTGTCACTGGAACATTTTTACAGGACTAAAAAACTGTTGCTGCATCAGCACCGCAGAAACCGCTCAGTGGCAGCGCAGTGGATTCAGTATCAGACGATACTCTGCAGCGCCGCTACGTTAAAAACAAGCGGCAGCCGATAGTGATCCTCGACTCTGTCGTGTAGAATGTATGGAACGCGGAGACGCATGCAAACAACAACAACAACAAAAAAGAAAGCATAAATAAAAAGCAATTATTGTTCTGGAGAATAATAAGCATTGTCTGTTCCTGCTCAGCTGGGCAGCTGTGTTACATTTACCGCACATTATTTTAGGAGCCAGCGCGGAGACAGAAGGCCTTTGAAAGCCTTGCCAGGAGCTCTTCAAAGAGGAGAGGAAAAACCGTCGGGTTTCTGGTGCCTGTGCAGCTTCCGCTTCGGGTCTGGGTGTGAGTTTTCTTCTTCGGCCTGTTGATGGCGACTGAGAGGCAGAAACAATGCTGCTCGCAGCCGCGCTGAGTCTCGGGTAGTTGGCGTCCGAAAACTCTTCTTTGATGATGTAACGATTCATGTCATGGCCACGATTACAATCAATTATTTTGGAGGTGTCGTGTTTTGTTAGTCATTTTGACAGATGGAAGCCACACACAGAAAAACTGCAGTTCCTCAAACGTCCACTTGAGGCTGGCTGCAGAAGTGAGTCAGTCTCCATAAGTCCCCATGTTAGACAGCAGAAATAAACATGTTTACAGCCTGGTACAAAAAACAGTTTTGGTCTCTGTGGCTAATTTCCCCGTTCATAACAACTGTACTGAGGGTGAATTTATATACAGCTCACCTGTTCAGGTTATATTAAGGCTTAAAGTTATGCAGGATTATGAGCGTGGGCGCTCTGATGGGCGTCATTCGACGTCACGGATAAGACTTCCAGGTTTTACATTGTCGGTGGTTTAAATATTACGATACCCATGCGCCTCGGGCGTCATTGCCACGGAGAAGCAGCCAGTCAGAGACCTTGGGTTGGATGTTTGTTGATGAAATGCACACTGGGAGTTGTAGTAGAGAAACAAAGATTTGACATTTTTTTTATTATCCGTGCACAGAAATCGATCCTCGGCGACATCACGCCCCCTTTTCGGATGACATCACGTCGCTGACGTCCGGCCCTATCTCCTCAGTTAGCCCCTAATTCCCTTTGACGCAAACACACACCTCTTACCACTTCCACAGAAAACACTTAACACGGCAGCACATGCCATTACAACGAGGACTCGGCCTGTAAAGTAAAAACACAAGGTGTGTTTTTACTCCCTCAGGCGTACACTGATTGCACACTCTGCACTAATGCAATGATTATCCACACTCTATCCAATTTCCTCTCTTATATATGTGTGTGTGTGTGTGTGTGCGTTACATGCATGCATATAAACCACAGACCGCACACACAGCACACACAGATGACATCACCTTGCTGTGATTACTCTGTTAGCTCAACGTTAAAACACAACAGGCAGCTGCAGCTACATCATGCAGCCGGGCTGCTTTATAATTCTTATTAAAGAGCAGATATGAAATCAAAGATTTCAGGACTTTTAACTGACTTTTAATCATCGTCGCTCAGATGTGGTCGACTCATTACGGACGTCTCCTTTTATGATAAAAGACAGGTGTGTTAAGTGCTCTTTAATTCTGCATAGGAGGGTAATTTCTCTGGATTGGACGTGAGCCAAGCTTCTCCCAGACATGATGACAGACAAAATGAGCAAAGGGGTTTCACGTGAGTTCACACACACTCATTCCTCTCCACTCAGGGCTGCATGTGTGCCACGGCCTCGCTAATCTTCGCCAAATTGCGTTATCGCGTCTAGAAAACACAAAGAGGCATCGTGTTTCCTGTCTGGCCTCTGAACCTGTGAACCTACGGTGATAAAGATTCCCACTCGGTGTCACGGGCTGTTGGCCGTCAGGAATCTGAAGGCTCTGCGGTAATAAGGCCGTGACGGCTTCTTTAACGCGCCTTTAACCGTCCCGAGAAGAGCTCAGATAAGATCGTCTAAGTGTTTACAAGATCAAGGAAGCGCATGACTGCCATTAAAGTGTCTGAATTGAGCTATGTCGACACGGACACGCTTCAAACGGCCGTTTGAGATGCTGAAAGTTTTCAGTCGGCACGCTGCATCTCCAAAGGTCAGCTCGTATTTTCACATTTCTACCTCCGAATACAAATGTGGGTCAACAACACACACTTTAGTTTATAAGTCAGAGAAATAAACAGTTTTCACAGGAACTGTTGCTTCTCTTTGTCAAGGAGGTTTATTCCACGGAAAGTAAGTGGAAATCCGAACCCTGACCCCTGGATCATATCAGGCAGTCTTGCTCACATTTGGTAGCTACGTCTACGTCTGGTTTCACAATCAGACGTTTGCACGGGGAGTTTTATTTTGAAAATCGACTGGATTCTCTCTGCCGTTGTTTGTACGTCTAACTACCGGCCAGCTCGATCGGCTCTGTGTCGCATATTCTCCACGAAGCAGAGCGTAGAGCCGCTTCTTCAAGTACACGGATCAAGAATTAGACATGTTCATGATCAGTGTCGTCGTGGGAATGTTGCCGTGCATAAAGAATAAAGTTTCAAGGCGTGATGCGTGCAGATTGCGTGCGGTGGCATCGACCTGACTCGGAGTATCAGCCAAACTGAAACAGTCAGACGAGGACAGCTGTCTCAACACGGGAGCACAAAAGGACACCGGCCGTGTTTGCAGAAGATTTCTATCACACGTCTACGTTCTGTAAAACTGAATATGTGCTAACATAAAAGAAATGTCAGCTTAGGGTGGAAAAAAAAATCCTATCAGCGTGGACGGGGAGCTCGAGTTGACTGACGATGTAAATTTTGCAGAGACGGACAGATAATGGACGGAGGTCAAAGGCAGCTATTAAAAAAGCGGCTCCCCCCTCAGAGTCAATGATCTCTGGGGGCAAAGCGGGGCTGTCAAAGGGAAGGTCACGACGCTGGTGGAGAAGAGGGCGGGAGGCTGAGGGAGTGGGAGGACTCCAGACTCCTGCCTCTGGGAGATGGATCACAGATGTCTGACCCAGGGCCGCTCCAGTTAATTATTAAACAAAAGCCTTACCTTCTCCCTCCGTCTCTGTCTCTTATTTTCTACTCTCTGCTCTCCTTTTAATTCTCTCTCTTTGCGCCTGCTCTCCGCTCCTCCCCGCACTATGATTAACTCTCCTCTGTGATTCACTTTTCTTGCGCCCGTGTTTACTCTCCTCTCTGCGTGCGGTGGGAGCGACGGCGTAACCCTCAGATGGCAAATACTGAAGGCTGACTTTGGAGGACCGCCCCGGATGAACAACAGCAAACAAGAAATGCCTCATCCCCTGAAGCATGCACGTCTTAGAAAAGGACAAGGACGAGCAAAGGTCAGTCAAACGGAGACGACAGCAAAGAAGTTTGAAACAACCAGCACTCGCTTTTGCTTGAAACTATGAAAAAAACTCGTTGTTGCAACATGTTTTTCTTCGTGTTTGATCCAGACGGCAGAGAGAGAGCTGAGAGCTAAATCTGTGTCAGTGTTTGATTTACCGGAGCCACATTGCTGCTGATCATACCTGAGATTGTATCAAACAGGATGCATCTGTTGACAAGCCCGTGGCTGGAAAAACTAGCCTCGCAAAATTCCGGCTAAATTCAATTAAGTCCTGTTCATATCTGCTTCATGTAATAGCTGCAGCTTCGGGAGGAGGGGAGGGTTGTTCAGCTGAGAATCAGGCCTGACTTCATTTACCCTGAAACACTGGGAGAGGAAAGGCTTGAAGTTTGTGTGTGTGTGTGTGTGTGTGTGTGTGTGTGTGTGTGGTCCCACCGGTGCTGTAACGTTATCCCATCCCAGTCTAGCGGAGTAGTCACCCTCACCTGGAGAGTCCACACGCTACAAATCAATTCACAGCTGCACAGATCATTAGGCGGACCTCTGCTCGGTGACCGGCAGGGCCTCAGAAGATCAGTGGAAACATCCAGTTACAAGTTCTCGGCAAATTTTACACACAAGTTTAAAAAAATCAAGAACAAATGTGTAAGGAACGGATGAAAGGTGGATGTAAGACTCCAAATACAGCAACGTTACGAATGAAGATAAGATACGAGACAAACATCTGTGATTAGTTACAAGCAAGCAGCGACCTCCGCCGAAAAATGCAGTTCCTCAAACGTCCACTTGAGGCTGCCTCCAGAAGTGAGTCAGTCTCCATAAGTCCCCACGTTCAAATGTCCAACTTCAACAGCCACTTTAAGTTTAATTTTAAGCCGGATTTTACAAGATTCTCCTTAAAACTGATTCAGCTGGAAACATTAAAAAGGTCAGCGGGAGAACGGCGTTTTCCACCAACTCATGGAGGCTCCCGTTAACTGCAAGTGGGAAGAAGGAAAGCCTGACGGGCAAAGCAACGGTTACAGACTCGGGGCAAACAGTCAACTAACTGTGAATACAGTCAGTAATGTGAGCAGGATTAGGTCAGAGCAGTGACCTGCTTTATATTTAGCATGAGTCACCTCTATTAAAACCAAGTCTGCCAAGGCATGATGCATGAGAGAGAGAGAGAGCGTTACAACCGTTGGTCCTTTCTCTGTGATAATGACCGGTGACGGCCTGCCAGTCCAAACTGAAATTGGGTTTCCATGGTGACGGCGAAACCAGGAACCCAAACACGGAGGATCAGACCTCTTTGGTCGCGAGCAACGTGGGCTGAGAGCAGCTGGAGGATTTCTTTCAGTGAAAGTGAAACACCCGGTTTGGAAAGCTTTGGCCGGTGGGACGAGGCTGATCGGGATCGGGGGGGGATTCCTCCGGAGAGCGAGCTCAAAATGAAACTGATCTAAAAAAAATTCCCACCAAATGACGACAAAAGTCGGTCAGCCGACAAAAGAAAGAAGAAATATAGACACATACACTTGTCAGTGATGATTTTCAGTTTCATATTACTGTAAATTAAATGTGTCACTTTTGGCTCTGGGAACATTTCTTTACTAAGTAGGAGGTTAATTTAGCTTAGGAGGGAAAGTTAATTAGTTAGCTTCAGCAGTTAAACAACAACAAAACATGAATATAATAATTAGCTGAAATCTGTGTTGAATGGGTGATAAATTCACGCAGTCTGTCTCTTTGTAGTCTTTGTTTTCTGACCTTCAGCGCCGCCGACACAAACACAATCTCGTTCACGCAGCTTAAACACTCTTTTTTCCCGAGACCTAAGCCAAACTGAGCGTACGGCACTGTGGCCTTATCTGCACGTTACACACAGGCCGCCCATTGTGGTCGGCCGCAACCTTTCAACGTTAGCACACAGCTGTGCAGAGTCTCTGAATGCATGATCGATAATCAAACAACATCAGCTGATAGAAGACGAAAACACGGAGACGCGACGCCGACTGAGAGCCGACAGAGTTTAATGAGCCGTCAGTTGCTCAGGGACGAGATAAAGTGCTGGAGGCCACGCAGCTGCAAGCCCACCGTCCGTCTGCCGTGCATTCCCCTGAGACTGACCCTCAGCTCGCCACAAAAAGGAACAAAACCCACCGCAGATTCTTTCTCCTCAGTTCACCCGACAGGAGGGGCCGACCCCCCTCGCTCACCCTCCACGAGTTATTCACTTCTTTGGATGTCTCTTTTCTTTCTGTGCTCCACACAAACCTACAGTCAGACTACAATTCACAGAGGGGGCAAGTGTAGGGTGAGGGCTTTGTTACTGTGAGGACCCCACCCCGCTGGTTTCCCAGTAAACAGCAGGCCGTGGAGCTGCTGGAAGCAGATGTACCCCCAGGAGAGGCTCATCTACCGGGAGCCACAGGGGAGGGAGAAGGGTGATTAGCTCCACGCTGCCTAATCTAATCAGTGCGCATGACTACCCCACAGCGCAGCGCGGAGGGGGGACACGTAGAGAAGATTCAAGATTCATTCGGAGGGTTAAAGCGGCTGTTTGAGAGCAGGAGGACACACGGGAAATGTCAGCACGTGCAAAAGGCTGCTGCACACCGTCGCATTTCACATGGAAGTGACGTGGTTTGCCCTCGTTCGGCTCTCTGACAGGCTGTAAAACAAAAGCGACTCACTGCAGGTGCCGTGAAAAGTCACCGAAACTGAACATTTAACATGGGGACTTATGGAGACCGACTCACTTCTGGAGTCAGCCTCGAGTGGACGATTGAGGAACTGCAGTTTTTGGCACTTCTGCGTTAGTTTCTATTAGTTCAAGCTTAGCGGAGTGACGGACAGCGGTGGAACATCTCGGGAGAACAAAGCCTCTTGGATGACTTCCTCCTGCCCCCGTATGTGCAGACTGTGACACAGAGTTTTCCAAACTCGGACACGCGGCTGCTTTTAATTCACTCAGAAACGCTCGCAGTGGAAAAAACCTTATAACGTAATGTGACCCAGTTTAGATCTGTCTGAATTTTAAGACCGTCCTCCGTAGATTACGTCAATTTTATAGCCAAATAAACAATCTTTAGGGAGCCGCGTTTAAAGATGTGTCGGCTTCGTTAGAGCGCTTCCTAGATGCTCCTGTGAAAGTTTTATTGAGAACTCACTGATTGGGAACCGAAAGAATACTGCGGGGTTAAATAATGACCGCATTGTCAAGAACAGATGTTTCTGGGAAAGTGAATGTTACAAGTGCAACAGCTACAGTAGTGTGAGGAAACCGACACAATAAAGCAGCCTTGTTATCGAGGCCGTCCACGCAGACGGGATCCACTGCTGTAACAAACTGTATTTCCAGATGTTAGTCCCAGCCGCTTGGAGTCATCTGGTTTAACCTCTGACACGGACGCAGACGTTTCATTTAGCGGATTTCCACACTTCGTGTCATGGTGACACGACGATCCCGGCTCTGGTTTCAAGCACCACACTGATAGTGCCCGGGTCTGATTTCCATCAGCAGACCACTAGCGATATTTACACTCACAGACGCATAAAAAGTGAAGTGTTTATTTAGGATCCGAATGCACGGAGAAGATGTAGATCAAATCCTGCACTGAAAATAGTTTTCATTCCAGGAGAAACATACTGACCGATCCCATAAACTGCAGCCGGCGTCCTGGATTAACGACAAAAGCATCAAAAGCTGCACGAGAGAAGGGCAGACGATGCGGTCTGCGCGACGGGTTAGCAGTTAAAACTTTTGTTACATTTGTTGTTTTTTTTGTAACATGCATTAGAAGAATCATCCGCACCAGGCGAAAGGGAACAGAGGCTGGTAATAAGTTTCCATGCTTTGAAAGTTTACCATTCTGAGGAACATAAAAGAAGTTTTCCAAAGCATCTGCACTGCCAGGCTGCCAAAGAGAGAGAGAGAGAGAGGGAGCGCGTGTATTTCTGCTTTTCTCGTGGCCAAAAAAACGGGAGGAAAGTATCGTTCTGCAGGGTCGTAATGAATTTCTTAAATGGGCCAAACACGGAGCCCTGAGGGACCACGTGCACTGGCACACGAGCTCAAACCACCGGCAATCCCTGACCAATCCAACCAACCAGCCGTCTTTAAAGCTAGCCGCTCATTCGGCGATGACCTAAGCATCATTAAACATCTGAAGCTCGGTTGCGTGGCTTTTAAAAAATAAAATAATTGCAAGCTAATTACAGAATATAGACTCGTGACCGAGACCACACAGCGGCTGCGCTGCTGCAGCTTCGCAGCTGGTAATAAAGTGACAACAATACGTGGAGCTACAATAATTTAGCATGTTCGGTTAGCGATAAAAAAAACATGTATAGCGTTAGATCTTTCCCATGAACAGAGCATCACAAGTGGAAGTGGGGCTCCTTCTCTTACACACCATACGTGACAGCGCTCCTGACTTTGGTTACATCGCGAAGTCTTGGGATACATATAGGTCTCTGCCCCCAGGAGCCCTTTCTCTTTCACACACAAACACTGGCTCACAGGTGGGAACCTGTTCTCAGGTTTACCGTTGAAACACGAAACAGGAAAACAGGACACAAGAATAGTGCCAGGATCAGGTGTTTGGGGTTAATGATGCTTTTTGAAAAAAGGGCTCGTGGAAAATAAATCTTGGTCGCATGTAAAGCTGAGAGATTGAGGTCACTGACTGATACAAAGTTACAGCTTCTGGGTTTGTTTGTCCGGGCAGTGCAAACATTATCTTGAGCTTTTTACGAGAGTTTTAGTCTTTCACAAACTTTTACTGGGTGAGAATGACACAACAGATGAATATAAGCCCTTAATTCACTGTAGTCAATTAACCAACTCTTACTTAATCAATTCAAAGGAATCAGAAGGGGAAATAATCCAGACATTGTCTCGTTTAAAGGGGCAGTGTTAGGATTTAGTGGCTGATTACAACCCCCTCCTCTCACCCTCTCCTTCCTAGCGTGGAAGACAAACTATGGTGGCTACGAAAGACCAGCGATTCTACGCTCATGAAAACGTGAATATTAACTGTTATTTCTGTGAACAGAGCCCGTTAAATCGTCTGCATTGGACCTTTAAGCTTCCGTGATGAGAAGATCTGCTGCTTTTTGCAAACATTATCTTGAGTTTTAGAGAAGTTATGATGGATTTTTATGACCAAACAAGAGTTTATAATCTTTTCACCACACGTGTCTTTTCATGTTTAAAATGTGTTTTTGCATCAGAGCTGCAGACTATCTCACAGTTCATTCAAACATTTGGGGATTTCTGACTGGAGTTCAGCTTAAAGACACATTTCTGTTCTCCCATGCGCAGTCAGCCAGCTTAAAAGACGCATGTGGGTCTTAAAAATGGAACAATGGACGACATGAATGGCGAAAACTGATGAGTTATGATGACTGTCACACCGGACCACATTATTATTAGGGGGGGTCATATTGCTCTGCATTGCCTGGCAAAGCATCAGTCTGCTCGGCTTTCCTGCCACGAGTTTCCCCTCACAGCTCTGAGAGAAAACACCACAACTGAGCAAAGCGGCGCGTGAAAAGTGTGTTTGCGGCTCTGAAACGGAGGCTTACGGCTCACAGATGAATGGTGTGTGTGCTGCTGGCTGAATTAAAGCTGTTTTAATGTCATAGAAAAAGAGGATTTTCTCTCCAAGCTCGGCTACTTACGTGTAACTGCTGGCTGCGCGAGTTTGAAAGCGACGCCTCTCCAAATCCAGCTGCCGGATCTTTGCGCGTCCTCTCTGAGGTCTGTGCCCTCTCTGGTTTGATCCTGGTTTAATGCTGTCTTTGTCTTCTTTTTTCCCCCTCACCCCGTCACTGTCTCTTCTTCATCCTCCACGTTTTTTCTCCGGGACCACAGAAGAATGAATGGCTCCGTCCGCCCCGTGCGCCCTCCTCTAACCCAGACAGACTACTGTTGGGATGGGAGTGCCTGCCCCCGTTAGCTCCCTCCCCCCGTCCTCCAATCACTGCTGCTCATGCTGCACTCAGGAGGATTTATTATTTATTCATTGAAAGTCATCAGACACATAAAAGTTACTGTGTAGAGTTGATGTAAATATCACAGCATGCATAAAATTATATTTAAATCTAAGTTCTAACAACAGCGCTGGTAGTTTTACCCTCATATCACTCCTCTTAACGTTACAGTAATGTTAAAAATTAAACATATGAGCAGTTTGTATTAAACTAAAGCTCCCTGTGAGGGGATGATGCCCAAGAAATGACATTTGAATGATTAACGATTCATTTTTCTGACGCTTCGAGACTTTTTGGCCTCACGCAAACAGAAAAAAGACCAGACATGATCACCAGAAGATCAGAACCCATTCCTCTGAAAACTTGTGGATTGTTCAGGGTCCTCTGAGATCAGTCCCCTGAAGACTCAGAGGACTTGGACATACCAGGGACAGTTCCTGAGACCAGAAGGCCCAAATCAGTGCACAGTTGATAGAGACGCTTCTATGATCAGGTTCAAAAAGGTGATGTCAACAAACTGAAGCAGCCGGAGCAACCTGCTTCAAGCGGCCGCATGAGCCTGACAAGAAGCAGTGATGAAGTCAGCAGGTTTTCACAGGATTTGACCAATAACATCTACAGTCACCTCGTGGAGGCGGTGACACGGAGAAGCCTCTCTGACTCTGTAGTCTGTGGGGTCAGATGGAGGGAGGACGCCACGCACGTCTACTCCTCTCCTGAGCTTCTGTGCCACGTTATAAAACAGTCAGTGGGAGGTTTTGTGCAGCAGGTGCTCCTCTGGATGGAACCATCCCAGAACGATGGTTTCATCCATGACGAGCAGGTGACTGGTGCCCTCAACGACATCGAGGGCATGATCACAAGAGGGCTGTCAAGAAGAAGAAGAAGAAGAAGAAGAAGAAGAAGAAGAAGAAGAAGAAGAAGAAGAAGAAGAAGAAGAAGAAGAAGAAGAAGAAGAAGAAGAAGAAGAAGAAGAAGAAGAAGAAGAAGAAGAAGAAGATTCATTTAAAGTCATCAGAAGAAGAAGAAGAAGAAGCATTTAAAGTCATCAGAAGAAGAAGTTTTGTCTTCTCTGTGGAGCAGTTGTCATCTTACCATCTCCAGTTACTCCTCAGTCTGTAAAGACAAGCTATTCGCGCGGTATCACAAGGACGTTTGGGTTGTATACATGTCACATTCTCTCCAAGTCTGTGTCTTAACCTTTAACTGGGAGACTAACAGCTGCTGAGCCGAACGCTCTGACACCAGTGAAGGCTTCATCTATTCTGGTTCCACATGTCAGTCTATACGCTGCACAGCAGAGAGCCACACTTTGCATTATTTCCAGACGTGTGTCTATGCATGCGCCATCTTTCACTCCCAGTCTTCAGGTTCAGTAGAAATACACAGAAGCCGGCGTGGAGCGATGCAGAACAACAGCTTTTGTACGTTAACGTACGCTTTGCACGACAGTAACAAGTATGAATGGACTATTTTAAGACTGTTGTGACTAGGACGGGAACAACTGGTGCCGGGACCTCTGTGCCCTCTTATTTCTGCTCCTCGGTCAGTCGAATGAGACTTGAATGGAGTGAAAACACAAGGGAAGTCCCGCGACTCGGGCTGGGAGTTTCTCTGCAGTTATTGTCAGTAACAACAGGCCTGATGTTATCCGTCCAGTTCCTGGAGCTTTCGTGACTGACAGTCAGAACGAAAGCACAACACTCCAGTTAATGTGCTACAAGGTTAGCTGTTAGAGTTACAGATTACAGTCTAACTCTTTATTACATACGTGGTATTAATACTTAATGTGCAGGGAAGGACACACACAAAGGGCTCATCGACATGCAAATGTGGAGAGACGGTGGAAGTGATGGGCAGACATGTGGGCCTCTCCACGCTCCTTACTGTGCTGGGCCTGTGCTGGATTTGAACCGACCACCTTCTGGTTCCCAAGCCAAGTCCCTGTAGACTGAGCTGCTACTGCCATAATTAATAATTAACAGCGTAAATATAATAAACTTTACTTACTATCAATGCTCAGTAATTTGGAGGTAAAACCTCTAATGAAATCGCCTGGAAGTTGCAGAATAATTATGACTAATAAAGAGCCATTATGCATCTTAATTATTATTAATATGGTGTTATTACATGGTGGCCTACATCATAATAAAGCTTGCTTGCTTTAGGGACAAGTATCAGTGTGTCTGTCCCTCTTTGGTGGTCTGCCAACACTGAGAGGAACTTTTGGGGACTTTCTTTTTTGTTAGGTGTGATGAGCTGTTGGGCCTCCTCCTCCTCCTCCTCCTCCTCTTCCTCCTCCTCCTCTTCCTCCTCCTCTTCGAGGCTCAAGGTTCAACACATTCCTGGCTGCACTGGTCAGTATGATTTTAACCTGTTTTCACAGGCAGGCAGCACAGACAGACACAATCTTGTTTGGAATTCCAGTCCCACTTCACAGCGAGACCTTCGCTTGTCTCCTTGTGGACATACCAGAAGGGCATCAAGGGTGGCAGCTTTGTGTGAGTGTGTGTGTGTGTGTGTCCCCTCCCACATGTGCTCACCATCAAAACATCTGAGCCTCACACTAGGCCATCATATCCTTACACTGTCATATCTGTCAGGGGGAATAACACTCTGATGTGCACGCATAGCTTCGTCACAGCTGAAAAAACAAAGCGACACGGGGGGACGTCAGAGAAGTTTTGATTCAGCGGAGTGTTTGTCACTCCGAGTCAAAGTGCAGGATCAAGTGTGAAAGACACACCAGAAACAGGCTGGAGGAGGAGACGAGCTGCGACACCGCCGGGCCTGGCTGCTCGTAATGACAAGAGGGGGGTGGTGAAGATGGAAGAACTTGTCAGGAGGGGTAGCTCAACCACAAACAGGGCATGAGAAGTGCATAAAGCGGTTTGAGAAACTCGCAGGCATCATCTGGCAACATCTAATTAAATGAACGATCCCATCGTGCTGAAACGCAGAGTTTGGATTGTAGAGTAAACTAACAGAACGGCCGAGTGACAAATTTATAGCCTGAGCGATGTCAGAAGTGCTTTCTCAGAAACATAAAATAATCATGTGGTATCCTGGTAGTCTCCCATTACCAAAATCTTAAAGTTTAAATTCCATTTAACAGCCTCTTTGGTAGGTCCTGGTTTATTTTGAAGCACACACACACACACACACGCTGCAAACAGATAAAATTAGAAACATATTCTTTAAAAACAAACAGAAATTATGCAGAATAGAGAGTAGATTTTAAAATCTCAGCCTGTGTGTGGCATCACACAGCCGCCCTGGGCAGGCCATACGGGGCGGACTGATACTGGATCAATAATTCAGGAAGAAAACAGCCAAAAATCTAAAAAAAAACTCATTAATTCAGCATCGAAATTGATTCTCGGGCAAAGAAAGAGTCGTTTGATAAAACAATCCCAGCTCAAGATCCATGTGGATTTTAAAAAGGCCATTAAGAGGTAAGCAGTCACGTTGGGGAAGTTCATTTGGCATAACCGGACAAACACAACAAGATATGATATGATGGGAGATAAATCCTGCCTCCAGGTGCACAGGTAAAATAAGATAGAACCACACAACCACCTAATTACCAGAAGAGAATGTGATCTGAACTAATTTGGCGCCTCCTACTGTTTCTAAGTTCGACATTAAAGTCTGCGTTGGATAAGAAGATAGATCTCACTCCTCCAAAAGAAAAACAAGAGTCACACTGATCGCTCTACTGTTTTTTTCCACAGTAACCGGCTCAGCTGCCAATCAATTCACACGGCAGGTTAAGGGTCGCGGCCCACATTAGGACGGGGCCGGCCCATTCTCTGCAGGGAGCATTTCCTGTGGTAGTCCGCATGCTGCTGCCAACGGGAGATCAATCACAGAGAGGTCGAAGGTCAAAGAGAGTGCACGTATTTTAACGAAATTAGTTTCTGCTGCTTAGATTCCAAATATGCAAATGAGCCACCTTCTAGTATGTCGTGTGTTTAACTGCATCAGACACACGGGACCGCATGGAAGATCTCACTGGAACTCTATCTGAATCACCTCGGTGAGAACAGTGTGTTCATGAATGGCTGGCATGTGGGAGCCATAACATAAGAGATACCTGAAGTGCACAAGAAATTCCTCACATTGCCAACCCCTGAAATACACCGCTAACATATTTAGCACCTACTCATTAACTTTAAGGAGCCCAGAGTAACCTTAAAAACAAACCTGCCCAGCATTTCAGCCTCTTTGTTGTGTATTTTCTGTTTCTTGAACAAATACAACCAGCGGGGACTTACTGTAGGGATGGAGTCGTGCACAACTCATAAATTTAAAGCTTGTAAAACGTATTTTTTAAAAGCTATAAACAAAACATTCACACATCATCATCTTTAAGCAGATACAGAGGAACGTTAGCCTCCATTTGGAGTTGTGGTTCTGAATGGAAGTCAAAAATTTGCCGTTTTGTTTTGGGGGCTCTGATTTTGGTCTCCACCACCTGCATCTGTGACCTCAACTCTTTGTTTTGAACTCTTATATAAAACTATATATATTCAAAGTGATTCAAATCTGTGGTCCTGACCTCCAGACAAGCCATAACAGCACCAACCTGTCAATCAAAGCCCCCACGCTCTTAATCCTGCATAACTTTAAGCCTTAATATAATGTGAACAGGTGAGTTGTATATAAATTCACCCTCAGTACAGTTGTCATGAACGGGGAAATTAGCTACAGAGACCAAAACTGTTTTTTGTACCAGGCTGTAAACATGTTTATTTCTGCTGTCTAACATGGGGACTTATGGAGACTGACTCACTTCTGCAGCCAGCCTCAAGTGGACGATTGAGGAACTGCAGTTTTTGGCACTTTATCATTGGATTTATTTCTCAGCAGAAACAGAAAAATCATAACATACATTTACTCTT
This sequence comes from Nibea albiflora, assembly GCA_014281875.1. Classification (NCBI taxonomy): domain Eukaryota; kingdom Metazoa; phylum Chordata; class Actinopteri; family Sciaenidae; genus Nibea; species Nibea albiflora. The sequence goes on along the minus strand of JABGLX010000231.1, from coordinate 51,388 downwards.
TTCTCAAACACACATCATGTACAAATCTTCAAAAAATATTTCTCTCAGGTTAAAAATCAGCTTATTTCTATTTATGGCTTCATGTTTGACACGTACGAGGAGCCTGCTGATTCTCGACAGTAGATAAATGAAGTGCAAATACCTGAACCAGCACGGAGGCGGTCTTTACAAATCAGCAACATGTGTAGCTTTAACTAAATCCAAAGTTCAGACACGGGATCAATGATAACGGCAGTGAATTAATGACGGAGTTTGTGAAAACTTAAAATATTATATTTTCTTTAATTCATTTAGACTGAATTTAATTCTAAAACTTGATTCCTGCTGCCGCTCCTCACGGTAAACAAAGCTCCATCATTGTCATTGCCCTCTAAGCCCAGGGTCCCCAGGCTCCAGTGGGGCCCGGGTCACATCTGGGGTCATCAGCGGGGAAGTTTATTGGCAAAGCGCTCTTCTGGTATTTGTGAAGCCGAGTGAGGAGATAATCCACGACTGTCGGGTACTGTGCCGACACTTCGTTCCTCTCCTCTGGATCTTTTTCTATGTCGTACAGCTTCACGGACTTCAGCGGCTCCACGTCCGGAGACCTCGACTCGGAGCCGTTGTGGCCGGGCCGGGGGAACCAAATGTCACAACCTGGAAATAAGATGAAGGATGTTAACTCCTGTTGATCCACACTGACCTGTGATCAGGTGAACGGTGTCTCCGTCTGTTCTCACACTATGTAAAACAACTATTTCACTGATTTTGGTGAAACTGGATCATGTTTTATGGAGAAAATGTTTCCTGGTGGACAGTGAAGTGAACCGTAGCTGCTGTTAGCTCAGTTTGTTAGCCGGGCTGCCCGGACTGTGAGCTCAGAGCACCGGGCGAGTGTCAGAGAGTAAATCTGGGACTGACTTTTAGCGGTTGGTGAGAGCTTGGTGAAATAAAAAGGCTGAGAGACAGACGTCGAGCCGGGCTGACCGCTGCTGGAAAATAAATAAGATTACATCAAAGTAAAAGAAGAAAACAGATTGTTTGGCTTTGTTTTTTCGTCTTTCCGGCTACATTAATCGTCACAGGACCCCTGAAGAGTTATCTCATGACCCCTTGGAGGGGGCCGACCCGAGAAAGCAGCTCAAACACATTCATACATACAATGTTATGATAAATATCAAATTAAACATGAATCGCAGAGGCAATCACTTCCCACTTAGACTAAACATGCCATTACAGGTGACAGGAGATACTGACCCGGGTATCCAGTCAGCAGCTTCCAGTTTGAGGATCGAATGGCCGCGTGAATGGACACATTGAAGCCGGAGTTGGCCCGGGACTGTCCGCCGCTGCCCACCTGAGCCAAAGTTAACTGACGCTTCATGCCAGGACCTGCAGAGAGAGCGGAGGACAGAGCCGATCACGGAGGTCACCCATTATAGTTAGAGTACAAAAACTGCTGATTAAGACGATATTAGACGGCCGCTGGATGAAAAGAGCCCCTGTGTGGATGTCGAACACCGACACTGGCAGCGAGTACTCGGCGCATGCCTGGAAATTACAGTCAGTGTCAAGTGAAGGTGTGAAAATAAACACGCCAACGAGAAAAGCGCTCTTTTTTGTGCTCGGTGAAACGGCAGGAATTGAGCTTGGCTTTTAAAAAATTGCTTCCAAACAATCCTTCCCTTTCAAGAACAAGAAATTGTTGTATGTATGAATTTCCTCAAACACGTGGAACTTTCTGGGGGCTGGGAGGAATTTAACAAATATGGTGGTAATGTGGTCAACTCAGCACCAGTCTTCCGTTTCATGCCAAGCACAATGAACAATTTGCCTTTGCAGCAGTTACCGACTGGCAACGTTTTACCAGTTTAATAAGGCAAGAGTAAATAATTCATCCTCGTTCTGAGGATGTCCAGAGATTAGCCGCCTCCTGCCACGAGCTCTTTCTACTCTTACGGAAAATCTCACCCAGCAGTTGAAGATCCGGCCTTGAGAGTATTCTCAGGTTCACGCCGTGGCTGACCCTGACAATATGCTCCTGATTAGGCAGATTCGCGAGTAATTTTCGGCGTTCCCGACGCTGTCAAAAACAAAAAAGTATTTCCTCACATTCTTAACATATGGACAAATCCCCACCCACACGAATCCCACGTTCCCATCGGAGCTCGTTTTTACAGAGCCGAATCAACCACAGCGACATGACTGGAGAATTAAAACATTTCCGATCTCAGCGTTTTTTTCACGACCACATGATAAAAGCTCTGACATCGAGTTCCTCATGATCATTGCGCAAATGACATGTGGGCATGTTAATTGTTCTCACATGAGGTTGCTCAACTTATCAGAGATCTGCGTAAACAACACGCTCGCGCAGTAAACTGACGTCACTCCAGATTTAGGTGTTGATGCCGTTATGTAAGCAGGTGGGATGATAAATGATTCGGACTCTTCGCGAACATCAGGGTTAGATTTTAGAGGCGCTCCAGCTCTTCAGTCGTGCATCTTTAAAGAAAAAGGGGGCCTCAAACCTCAAACACACACACAGCCCACTTCATATATTCATTTTTTTATTTTTTTCAAAGCGGGACTTGCTCATCTGGATCCACAGCAGGAGAATCCACGAATGGGCTCGAGAAAAGAGGAGGGTGGGTAAGGGGAGGAGCAGTGGGAAGAGACCCTGAGAGAGTCGTGGAGTATGGAGGGGAAATTTGGGGGTTGATTTAAAGCTTGGGCCAAGTCCAGAGTTTCTCTCCGTTCTCTTTCAAATCGGACAAGCGGGAAGTTCAGGGAACCCTCCGTGACCCATTTAGTCAGGATCCCTCTTCTCACCACTGAGCGAGAGCGCAGAAGAAAAGCAAACTTGAAAGGAAGGAAAGTATGTAAAAAAAAAAAAGAAGGGGGACAGGGCTCTTTCAGAAGCATGAAGAGGGACTGAAAGAGAAGGAGAAGAAACGTGGAGGGTCTGAAAGAGAGGCCGGGTTAATGAGGAGAGAGGGCTGGAAGAAAGACGGCCTGGAATGCGTCAGGAGGAGCTGGATGTCACGGCGGTGGCCGACGATAAAGATTCAAAACATAAAACATGAAAGCTTGTAAAGCAGCGGTGTTGATCTTAACTGGTTATCATCCGGATGATTTAGACGCCAATGACCAGCAGTAAACTTTGGGGATAATTCGAGCTGCACTGGCTTAAGCTGTGTAAACAGTTGTGTCTTTCAGAGATGCTATAAATCAGATTACCCGTTTAAACAGCGACGATTTGGGTGTTTTCCCAGCAGTTCTTGCTTACTTTGTTTTCATACATTTCATTGTCGTTATTTTGACGTCAAAGAAGCGCCTCGTAGTAACGAACCCGGAGAGATTTAACATCCGGACTCAGTTCCTTAGAGACTTTCAGCCTCTTTCAGCTTGTTGTTTTGTTTTTTTATGAACACAGTGTTGCGTTTAACAGCTGAAGAGTCAGATATCTTTCTCAGAAGATGGTGGAGACCAAAACAGAGCTAATAGGAGGGTAAATAGGAGGATGCCAGGGAGCGGAAGGCGGTGTCGTGCCAGAACAGGAGCTGAGCAAGCTCAGCAGCCTCTACGAACATAATGACAGAGGTGAAAAGACCGAAGAGGACGTTGATGGAGGAAGCTAAGAAGAGAAAACGGAGAGTGAGCGAGCGAGAACATTTCATCAATGTTGCTTTAAACTTTAAAAAAGTTTGAGCAGATTTAACCTTTCTGGTGTAGGACATGCTCGTCTCAGGACTCTTGTTTCTTGCAAATACTCTTGTGCCTCTCCCATTAATACCTTTAAAAGCTAAGCGACCAAATCTGACATGGACGGTGACAGACAAAGCTAAGAAGAGAAAATGAGAGTGAGCGAGCAAGAAGCTGCCGGACAAGAGTAAATCTGGGACTGACTTTTAGTCGTGAAATAAAAGGCTGGCTGCTGTTGGACTAGTAGGTAAAATACCAATTTCTTACATAATGTTGCTTCAAAGCAAGACTGACAAACTCTTTAAGGCAGGTAAGAGTCTTACCATAGAGAAGAAAACAACTGTACTTCTAGGAGACTCCTGTGGCGGATCAAACGGTCTCCATCTATTCTCATTCTCACCATTACGGTACATATGTGAATCATTTCACGCACCCCTCCTATACCTCAACTATTTTCGAAAAGGTGCAGCATCCTCCACAAAGTCAGAAATAGTGGCCTCAGACCGGGACCACCTAATATTAAGTGGTTTAGACAAGAATGAGACCGCTACACTGCGTCTGACAGGGAGAAACGAGGCAGTCACAAGACCCCCGTTTCCTGGAAAACCTCCCTGCAATCACAGAGTTGAAACTGTAAGCACACACACACGTCAAATATCTCAGATTTCAACACCGTTGACTGATTACAGGTCCGACGGCGACTGATTGGTCGGCATTCCTCACATGAAGAACGGAAGAGCAAATACCGTTTTATGAGGTACAGTAATCATGAAAACAAAGAGGAAATATGAGAGAAATTAACTGAATATTCTCTCAAACAATCCAGATAATCTTTGAGTTGGAGAACGTCCATCGTAAGTGGAGACAGACTAACTGTACGCCCCTTCACTGATAATAAGATCAGCGACAAACAGGCCTGAACTCTTAACAATAAACCCAACATGGATTTTCTTTTAGTCAAATGTTACACAGCATGCTATTCTTAGGCCCCTGCTGGTCCGCTTGGACTTGAGTTAATTGGATTCACGATGTCTGGAACAACGAGCTCTTGATACTTTTGGCCATGTTGGGACGAAAGAGAAGACGTCAGACGTGCGCACACAGGAGGAGAGGTAACATGAGGTTACCCCATCGCCTCAGATTGTTTAAACTGGCCCGAGAGTTTGCATGTTAGCAGGTCAGCTGCTTAACTGGTGAGTCTAAAGAGTGAAGGACAGCTCTCTCCTCCTGATGTCCAAGCCCCTCCATCCTATCTCTAAGGCTGAGCACGTGGCAGAGGAAGCTCGTGTCGGCCGCTCGGATCTAAAACATTCTTTCTGTCGCCGTAGGTGAGGCGATGGAACGTAGATGGACTGGAAAACCGAGACCATCTCGCGCTCCGTGAAGAAGATCACGAGATACTTCGATTCTGCATCCGTGCCCGGTGCGGCTGCGGCAAAAATATGCAACCAATAAACAAACTTTATCCGATGACGACGATGCTCGAGTTCGATACATTTACAGTATACTGAAAGTGTTTTTTAAACTTCGGTCACATACCTGCGAGCTCAGCTTCCATATTTACACAAAGAAGTGAAAAGATCTCGGATTTCTGCTCTGAATATTTTCTGCAGTGAGGTGATGAGATCTCTGCAGGTTGTGTCGGCCAATGTTTTTATTTCACAAGATCGTGTTTCAAAATTCATGTCAGAATATATACGCATGTATCGTACACACACACACACGCTTCAGTTTCCACAAACGAACTCCTACTGGAGGGTCTTAATCTTCATTCTGAGGACTTACATGGAGCGATGTCATTATACAGAGGGTCAATGTTGTGCAGCAGCTCCAGTCTGGGCGAGGCGAAGCCTTTGCTGTAAGATAAAAAGCAGTGCAACTCTTAAACATATGGATACACAACCAACACACACACGCACACACACGATGTCTGACTCATGCACTGTAAAATCCGCTGGGATCTGTAAATCTAAACCAGCTGGCCGTTGTTCACCAGGCAGTCATATGCTCTGACCGCACTCCACCACAGAGAAAACACACTGCTCTCACTGACCACAGTGTCTGATAACACAACTAAAATAACTCCCTCTCTCTCTCTCGCTCTCTCTCTCCTGCCTGCCTACTGTTCTGGGCCTTCGTTAGGTTTTTTTAAAATGTCACCATCCCGAGCTGTCGGGCACACGTCAACGCCAGCACCCGGCGGTCAGCTGACGTGCGTCAGCCAATCGAGTCAAGTGGAAGGCTGTGAGTAGTAGTTTGCGGTCCGGGGCTGAGCCTTGGTTTTCTTGCTCTGGGCTCGGCTGTAAACCCTCAATTTCACCTTCTTCTTCTTCTTCTTCACTGTGTCCGCATTTAGTTTACAAATACAATGTGTCAGTCAAACAGGACTCGTGCGATGACCTGCGAGCGAAGCGACGTGGAACGCTCGTCTGCGTCACATAATTTAATATATTAGGTTTAAAAGAATTAAAAACGTCGCTGACCTCTAAACTAATTATCCAACAGAAGGCTTTCAAAGAGGCATGAGGATGGAGAGAGGAGCAAAGAGGATGGACTACAGATTTGTGTGAGAATGACTGATGGAATTTCCTTCTCTTTGAGCTCCCATTGCCGCTGTAACAAAGGGCTTATTCAAGGAGCAGGGGCTCCTGCAAGAAAAAGACGCTGGGTCAGGGAGACAGGCAGAGGGAGCTGGAGCGAGAGCACATGTGGGGAAAAGAGGCACAACGAGAGGGCGGCCTGTCAAAACTCCAGAGCCGGTATCGCTCACGCTGTAATCTCAGGCCATAAAAGGTCGCTGACCTCCCATCCCAGCTCACCTGATCGTGTTCCACACGTTGAATCCGTCCAGCGGCTTCATGCGGTCGGCGCTCCCTCCCGCCAGGCCGACCAGTGTTGGCAGCCAGTCGGAAATGTGGATGAGTTCACGGCTGACGGTCCCCGGTCGCTTCAGTAGCGGGCTGGCGACGAATCCGACTCCGCGGATCCCTCCTTCCCACAGCGACCACTTCCTTCCTCGCAGTGGCCAGTTGCTGCCCCCGCTCAGTGTTTGACCTCCGTTATCTGTCAAACAGAGGGACACAACACAATGACACAAGGGAGGAACAAAGGGTAACGAAATAGCTTTTAAATGTTGTCTTTGCAGGCAAAAGAAGCATCGAGCTTCTGCGTCTGAAACCTGCATTATTTTAATGGCCAGCAGGGGGCAGCTCCATTAGATTGCCCTGATCCTAAAAGTAGGCAGTGATAAGATTCTGTTATTGCATTGCAACATATCTTACTGTACTCTTACACTCAATATCAGGCCAGCAAGATGAAGTCTAACTCACAGTACGCCGGGCAGGTAGACACTTGCATCTAAAGAGAACGCTGTGTCATAGAATAACGCAGTGAAGTCGTGAATGGAGCTCCAGCTGAGAAACTTTCTCTCGTCACGCCGCTTCGCTCTTTACAACTTAAGAAAAGGCCTTACCTGACTCAACGTGCTACTCAACTACTGATACAGGCTGTAACGCCCTCCTGACGGGCCACCCAGCACAGTGAGACACTTTCTGATGATCGTCTGTCGTTCACCGTCCTACCAGAGCAGCTTCACAAACCTCCTGAAGACCTCCAGCTCTTCAGAGAGGACCTCCTCTCCAACACCACCAACAACTGAACATGCAACTAACACGTCCGAGTCGCACTGTACCTTTTTTAGTAAAAACTTTAACCAACTGACAGCGCTAGAGGAAACGTCAGGCAGTCACCAAAGTCTTGAGGATTCATCCTCTCGGGGACGTGAACGTCTGTACCAGACTTCTTTGCAATCCATCCATTAAATGTGGAGATATTTCAGTCTGGACGGCCATCATCGCCCACCCATGGAGACAGAGCATCAGTGCGGCTAAAAACAAGTAATCTAAGACGTTAAAACAACAGAGAAGTTCATCCATTTGTCTCCCCTGTTAGACAAAAACTTCTGCATAATACCCGACCATTACACACACACACACAGGCAGTTGGACTGACTGTCATCATCCCAACAAGTCAGTCCAGTATAAACACACTTTGACCAATCCTGCTCAGGCAGGGCTCCCTTTTCAGCAGCAGAGTGTCATGCAAGTCCAGGAAGTAGTCTGTCCCGATTCCCGAACTGTTCTGGAAAAGACCGTCTGCTTCTTAATGCCTTTTCAAGCTGCTCTGACTCTCTACCGGGCCAATTCTCCTCTTTCCCAGCCCCAGCTAACCCCCCTCCCCGGGTTTCACCTCTCCCGTCGCTCGTTTGCTTACAGTAAAGTCCCAGCGAGGCAGTCAGTTTGCAGAAAGTTTCACCATAAAGGAATCTCAAGGTGAAGGCTCATTTGTTTCCCGTTAAGCCTGACACATGTGGGTCAACGGGAACAGCTTGCACACGAGAGAATCCGACCAATAAAGCCACTGATAGACTCCACTGATCTGTGTAGGATGTTGATGCGTTTATAAACTGCATCAGCAGGAGCCAAAGTCAGACATTACATAACCAGTGCATCTTATTGACACAGAAGCAGTGAGGTTTCTCCCCCCTCTCCTCTCAGCTTCAGATCAGCAGTGTCTGCCCGGCATATGGCTGGCTGAATTCTCCGAACCACAACCAAATGTGTGAAGGAACAATGAAACAGGCCACCTACCGCAGCCCACACTCACACTTTACTTTCACAGCATTGTTCCTGTCTTCTAATTACCCTTTTAAATAAAAAGAGGGGGCTCCTAAAAATAACCCTCACAGGAGTTACCTACTTCAGATGCGATGCGTTAAAAAGTTCCACATGTGGAAACCCGACGTTTAGACTGCTGCTGCACGCGGCAGCATCTCTGCCACATTGTCTGTCTGTGTGATGGGCGTTTGTCAAAAGTTTACAAGACTCCAGCGGCGCGCAGGAATAAAACGGGCCAGCTGAAGTCGCCAGTGATCCTGACACAAAACAAAACTGAGCAACTTCAACCAAACGCTGCTCTCTAGTGGACGTACGGAGGATGATGATTCAGTGCTTCCTTTCTCGCCTCCTTTAGCAGAGGATACACCGGACCATCCTTTACCAAAGGAAAGGAGGTAACGCTGTCCCACAAATCTTTCATTGAGGTCAAGGAAAGGTGTTTAGGAAAGGACCTAGGACGTCCTCTAAAGTGATGGAGAATGTATAAGGAGTTAGAAGAGAGTCCGACTGCACTTACACTACGTCGCGATGTTACTGACGTGATCTGTGGTAAAACTTGCACCTGAGATACTGTAAGATACCTGTGAGCTCCTAAAGGAGACAAGAAAGGAAGCACTGAAGCTCCTTTCCTTAACGTTTAGAGGATTCAAACAGCTCTAAATCATGGCTGCTGCGTTAATACGTTCAGGTCATAGGAAGATAGGAATAGTTTGGTGTATCCTCTGCTAAAGGAGACAAGAAAGGAAGCACTAGAGCATCCTTGACGAAAGGAAAGGAGGTGACAAACTTTTAAAAAAAGGTGATGCAGACTGCAGCAGAGCGACAGTTCGAGTGATAAAGATCGTGTGAGTATAAACAGAAGTGTTGGTGTGATGCGTCGACTCTGATCATGACGGCTGATATCACAGACGCTCGTCTCTGATTAACTGTTCATCCAGCTGCTTTTCTCTCCTCCTCATTGGCTATGATCATCATGCGACAGGTGGCAAATATTTCATCCACACACAAACGCGGTAAGAACGTACGGGAGTTGTAGTCCATCTTCTGAACTTTGTAGTTTTCACCACAGATCACGTCAATAACAAAAACATAACATCGTTTCCTTGACCTTTAAGAGGAAAAGTGCTTAGGAAAGGAAACAGGAGGACTACTCTGGCTCCTAGCTGGTTGTCTGCAGGATATCTGCTTCACGTGCCTCCCTCTCGACCATGTGCTGTAATAAAACGCGTTATCTAACTAGATTCAATAAACCCATCAGCAGGCTGTCACCTGAACTCCTCTCAGCTCTGGAGCTCAAACTAAAACGTGCTTTTGAGTCTGCACACACAAAAAGTAAAATTGCCCGTTTCTTTGAACTCGATGGTTTGGTTTCCATTCTGGCACACTATGAAAGAGTCAGACGGAACAAGAAATAAAAGCCGCGGAAAATATGTCAGCATTCCCCGAGGCGGCCGCCTAATTACACTGTTTATGTAGGTAGAACTTGTAGGTTTCCAACGAAAATGGTTAGAAGAGGAAGTGATTTGTGGAAGTCGTTTTGAAGACTTTTGCACAAGATTCTGCAAAAGAGCAAATGTTGTGTCACCTACAGTCGATGGTGGTTGGCAGGAAGAAGGAGAAGTGAAGCAACAAAACGTATTTAAGACCAATAAGTCAATAAGAGTCTGATGTGCGCGCTATATGTAGAAGGTTTTTAACTGCTTTACCAGGAAACTGAAGCATTACGTCGATCTCTGATAGCAGTCAGACGTCTAGCGGCTTTGGAGAGAGCAGAGAGCGACATAACTTCTTCAGTTTCCCGGCTAAACCTGCTAGACGATTCGCACTTTTTATTGAAGTGGGGTTGTATGAGGCACGGGCTGTACGGAAGCCCAAAGCGGTCATACATTCATTTTATCACGAGTTATTAATTAATAAAACTACTGTTGTTTCCCCGGAGATATTGCCATAATTAATTAATTGCAACTGCTACATTCTCCTGCTCCTCTGACAAGAGGTTTTCCTGCAACTACTCAATATACTCGACGAGAAATTTTGTTTTTTGGAGGAGCAGAACTGAAGACGGCAACATTAAATTAAATTCTGCCTTTGTCAGCGTCTCCGTACCTGTCGAGAACACCAGGACCGTGTTGTCCCAGAGTCCTTCCTGCTGCAAAGCCAGAGTGATGTTGCCCACTGCCTCGTCCATGGCCGACACCATGCCGGCGTACAGCCTGCGAGAGCGGTCTTTGATGAAACTGTAGGGGGCCGTGTAGCGCTCCGGGACCTGCAGCGGATCGTGGACTGCTTGCAACGCCACGTAGAGGAAGAGCGGCTGACAGATAAAGACGACAGCACGAGTTAAGTTCATCGAACGATTTAATGTTTCTGCGTTGTAGGTGAGTGTGTGAGGGTGTCACCTTGGTAGAGTTGTGTTTCTTAATGAGGCCGGTGGCCCTCTGACTGAGCAGCTCGGTGGAATAGAGCCCTTTGTATCCTGGTGGCGACCTCCTCTCCTTCCCGCCAGGTCCAACGCACAGCGGGTCAGGTTCAGAGGATTGATGTGATAACAGCGGGCATGGCTGTAATAATCCTCGCTGCCTGTCAGGTAGCCTGGAGCAGAAGATTTAAGCCACATACGAGTGAGCAATGACACACAAACAAAACTACATCCTGCATTGCAAAGACTTCATACCAAAGTACGTGTCAAAGCCTCGACGCGTGGGCAGGCAGTCCTTCTTGTACATGCCCAAGTGCCACTTGCCCACCATGTGCGTGGCGTAGCCCGCCTCCTTCATCAGCTGGGGCAGCAGTTTCTCATCCAGAGGCACGCAGTACGGCTGACAGGGCCAGATGATCTGGTGCTGCATGCCTGTGTGGATCTGAGGAGGAGACGAACACGTTATTAATTAAAAAAGGCGAACCAACAGCCTCTATGATCCAAACAAACGTCCAACTTTGTCCTCTTGTTCTACTTTTCAGTGTCCAAATTAGATTTTGTTTCCCTGGAAAGTTTTTCAAAGTCTCCCCAAAGCTCTGTAGTTTATTTGTCACCACAAAGCTGTGAGACATCCAGGAGGCTCCATTTACAGAATACGGCTTTATACAGTATCATTAGTGTCTAATCAAGATGTTGACAAAGAATTTATGTATTTCATGATTATAATGAAGACTTTAATTGATTTTTATGACAATTATGAAGAATTGTGTGTATTTTCTACACATATTTTATCAGCTGAAAAGACCTGAGTACTTCTTCCACCACTTATTATTGAGTATGAAGTGCTTCGTAGCTCCACTTGAGTGGCCGTGACCAGCCCTGAAACACAGCCGGGGACAGGCAGCAGGATGCGGGGGTCTCACCTGGTACCGTCCGGTCATGAGCTGGTTCCTGGAGGGGGTGCACAGAGGCTGGACGTAGTAGTTCTCCAGGCGGACCCCTCCGGCTGACAGCTGTCCAGGTTTGGTGTTCTGATCTCGGAGCTGTGGTAGCCGACATCGTACCAACCGAAGTCATCCGCCAGGACGAAGACGACGTGAGGCTGCCGAGCCGCTGAAACCACCGGGAGGCTTACGAGCAGCGCGGCGGCTGTGAGGAGCGAACGAGCCGGCGGTTGTGTGATCCATCCTCGGTCACTTTAGCGCGAGTTCAGCGGAGCCTCGGAGGGGAAGTAAAGTCAACAAGGAAGTCCGTCAAGGTGAGTTTAGCGGCGGAAGAAAGGCAAACATGGCTGATATGAAGCGCAGCTAACCGGCTGGTCTAACTGAATAACTTCATTTATTAATATATATAAAAATATACATCACTAAACTAAAAAACTACAACCAAGGTGAGCTCTTATTTCCGGGTTCCGCAAATTGAAAACGCTGCCTCGGCTGCAGCAGCCAATCACGTGAAAGTATGGAAGCCCAAAGAGGCAAAAAAAAAAAAAATTTAAATAAAAATTTTATATTAATATATACACACATAAATATTATATACATACAGATTTTACAGGTATCCAAGATGCATGGGCGGGAAAGAAGGCTGTGGTTTTATTATCAAAAATAGGGCCCTATAAAATATTTTAGCCCTTTCTCCTTAATGTTCGTAAGGGAGGCAGGCCACCCGTCCCAAATCCCAGAAAATTATAAGATTGGTATATATTATTTCATTTGTAGTGAATATTCAGATTATGTTAATTCGACATTACTTTATTTTAATATCTGTGGATCTGGTGGACGAGAAACAAACCGAGAAACCTCCCTCGAAAGACGGCGACACTAGCAGCCGCAACCCCACCAACAACTATACTACGTAACTTATCTATAGTTACATGTACCATTTGCACTGATATTTTGTGGTGATAACTCTGAATATCTTAGGACGCAGCAAGTCAGAGAGTACCAACAGTGATGACCGCGACATCCTAAAATTTTCACACCACTCCCCCGGGACAGACCCAAAACACGTAAACGTATACATTTGTTTAAATTAATACCCAAGGCACTATTTGCATGCCATCCTGTTATCCCTGAGTGTTTTCTGCATAATAAACTCTGAATACACCTCGTAATTTGTTTCCTTCTACTCCCCTATAAAAAGGGTTAGAGGTGTGCTCCCTCTTTCAGCTCATGTCCAGACCGGACTGGAAACAGGTGACATGCGATATCAACGTAGCAAACAGTTAAATTAAAGCTAACATTGTACTAAAATAATGTAATTTGATGGTCTTAATATTAAAAATGAATGTTTGTTACAGAAAATGTTAATACTTTATACACCTCACTGGATGTGCTCAGCTAGTTTGAACACATTGCATGAAAACACGTCTTTAGCCTTCCACCCTTTTGTATTCACAGCTCAACAAACGGGTGTGCATTGAAAAGAGCTTATGTTCAACCTCCCATCCACAGAGTGATGGCTTGGTGAGTGGCAATGAGGCAAAAAATATATATATATATATATATTTTCATGATGGTGATTATATTTTTACGATATAAATTGATAAGAGGATAATAATTAATAGCTTCATAATATAACCAAAAATGTGAAAAGTGATTTAGTATATTTTCATTATATAACCAAAGATTTTATATTTTCATAAAATTAAGAATTTGATAGCAATTTATTATATTTGAGGATAATAATTTAGTATATTTTCACACACACACACAATAATAATAAAAAATAATAAAACAGAATTTTCTATATTTTCATGATCATAATGAAGAATAATTGAGCCTGAGGGAAAACCAGTTTGTGAACCCATGAGATTGTTTTTTAAAAATATATAGATGTTATTCAATGTGTGGGGGGAACCGGAGCACCCGGAGAAAACCCAACATTGAAGCTCCAAAAGCTGTTAAAAGAAGCAGTGCAACAGCAAAGATTGAGGCTGGAAACCAACCCTGACCATTGCTGTAAGGCCAAGATGTTATGTGGCCCTTGATGCCGCTCACAGCGGACTTTTTAAAAAAATATATAGCTTTAACATGATGTGTGGGGGAACCAGAGCACCTGGAGAAAACCCAACATCAAAGCTCCTTCTTGCCCCTTCTTCGGTTGTTACAGGAGGTAACCAGTCTTTAATTCCAGGCAGAGGTTCGGTACACGGGAAATCAGTCAGGTAAAGCAGGCAAACAATCCAAAGGGGTAAGGCAAGAGCAGGGTTGAAACCAAGAAAACAAGGCTGGAGAAGGCGGAGCGAAGACTGACTGTGACAATATGAGTCTTTTTCTCGCCTTGATGAACATGTTTAATATTATCAGAAGGTAGCTGCGCTCTCTGCAGCAACAAAACCCGCAAAAACGGCTGTTTTAGTCTGATAACGGCCAAAAAAAAGCTCCTGAAGCACCGGCACACACGCACGACAGACGGCCTGTTAACAGTATTTTAGCTCCCAGCACTTATTTTCACTTACCAGAGAAGTTTGGTTTATTAAGAGTTGTTGAAGTTTGTACATAAATACAGTTTCTTTATGGATTATATTGATGCCAAATAAACAAGACTGCAGCGTGTGACATCCTCTATCTTGTCTTTCTACAGTGATGAGTGTTTGTTGCTAAACTAATAGCTGTAATTTCTTTCTGCATAAATCAGTTGAAGACTGACTGGGTTCAGTCTCTAATGATGGAGTTTGACCTGTGAAGAGTGTTTGTACATTAATGAAACACTCCAAATAAAGTCATTTTATCATAACAACATGGTCCAGTGGGTGAAGGTCAGGCATTACATCTATTTAAAGAAGTCCTAATATCTCCACATCACAAAACATCCACTGAATAAGCACAGGAAATTCCAACACACACACACACACACACACACACACACACACTTTAGCTTTAATACTACTTCAACACTGTGAAGTATTTCCTGAGATCTTTTATGACTTGTTTTGACCAGTAGGTGGCAGCAGTAGCACTTGTTGACTGTCTGAGTATGCAGAGTAAGACAGTAACTTTGTGTTGTTGTCATCTTCACTGCATAATTTGGTGGAATTAACAAGTATAAAGGTCATTTTAACGCTCTGTCCATGCTACAGCAAAATTTAACTTAAATATCAAAGTACTCATTGTCACCAAGACAACTCTGGGTCCATCACTTCACTGCCTGTGCACTGTCTGATTTATTTGTTAACTCTGGGAGGAGACATCAGCTCAAGTTTCCTAAATCACAGAGAGTTCATCTGCTAAACAGCTTCCAAAAGAACATCCAGCAGGCGATGCTCAAGGAGGTGACTCGATGTATCGATTGCCCAAAGAGTTTTCATGAATATTATCTACTTAAGTTACTGTCTGGTTCAGGTTTGGACCTGATCTCAACCCGTCAAAGTCTTGGTCATCTTGGTCTTGAAACCCTCTGGTCTCGTCTTGGTGTCACTGAGAGTAATGTCCAGTAGAGTCTGACTAAGACGGCCGAAAATAACCATTTAAACAGACTTCTTGTGGTCGTGTATGACCAACAGGACCTCTATCAGATGGAAAGTTAAGGTGGATAGTTATGCTGAAAGAATAAAATATGTAAGCTGCATTGTTGAAAACTCGGCTTGGCTTGTTTAATCTACAGCAATGCATCATGGTCTACAAGAGCCATCATGTTTGTATCACTGCTGTCATGTCTCCCTGTATAACACGTCAACATTTCATGAGTGAAATGGCTTTTTTTCCAAACTCTGTGATGCATTTTCCAACTGATTCAACAAATATTTTAATAGTTTATTTGCTTCAGCACAAAAAGGGAACACAAGTTGCATCAAATGGAAAGTTCTTACAGCTCTTTTAAAAAAGGACAAAACTCACGCACACATGCTGATTTTGATTCAATCAGAAGACGTTTATTGCTACACATAAGTCAATTTTTTTTCCCTGTAAAACATTAGGCACTTTTGGAGTGTTGAAAAACGTGTTTGCATTCACAGCTGCTCTCTTCATAGTCACAGTAATCTCACATGGCTTGACATAAGCTGATATACTCTTAAAGTCATGGTTGGTTTAGTCTGGAAAGCTAATTTTAAAGTGTCAACATGATACTAGTCTTCCAGAGGAAGAGTCAAAATGGTCCTAAAGAGACTTTCAGCATTTTGATATGTAAACTTCAGGGACTTGTGAGTATGCCGTCCCCTGGTCGGATGTGCCTCGGAGGGGAGCTCAGTGGTCTTTGTTGGCCATTGTCGAAGAGAGCCTTCAGTGCTCCTGGCTGGTGGCCTCCTTCTGCTGCATCAGGTCACTGTGCCCTTTTGGTGACACACCCAGCCATCAGGTTTGGCCATCGAGGGGCAGAGTAGGACGGCCAGAGGCAGGCTTCAGCTTCTCCCAGTAGTCACGACGGGCCCTACAGAGAGGAAGTTTCACTTTAACTTGGGAGGTATTTTGAGTCAAAACAAAGAGATGTGGAAAAGAAAGCAGCCTCTACCTGGCTCTGACCCAAGGCTTCGTGTGCATCTCCAGACCGCTTCCCCAGTTGCCGTGTTTTCTCCGAGCCCGCAGGCAGGAAAACCTCTCTCGGTTGCCAGCTCCTCAGACAAGGCACGGATTGTGATAGGGTTCGAAACCCCGCAGCAGCCTCCGATGTAACGAATGCCGGCGGCGTACGCTTCCCCTGGCGTATTTCTGCATGTCCCATCTGGTCAGGATCCTCTGCTCCAGACCTGTTGTTAGAGAACATGCGATTAACATCTTCCATAACATAATTTGGATTTGAGGAATTGCGGTGCCGTTTCGAGTGTGCGTACGTACTGAAGGGAACTCGGGCAGATCAATGAATCCCTGGCAGTTGCAGTCAGGAGTGTGGTAAGCCAGCGGCTGGCTCATGTAGTGAGCCTTCAGCCCGGCCTTCTCCACCCCCTTCCTTCATCAGCGTCACAGTCTTCACGCAGGTCTCAGGGTCAAAGTGGCAGTTAATGCCCACGATCTGAGCGCCTGTGAGGGGAAAACATGCAAATTTTCAATTAAATTTCCCCTCATGCAAACATTTTGTGGTCTTGGTCCAACATCACTGACACACGTGCCCTGAAGCTGCTGAAGTATTGGAAAAATATTTCCCAGAAATGTTGATTTTAAACCGTCAGACAGCTGTTTGAAGTTTTCAGGATCTACATCAGAGTGCAACATGAAAACTTTTGCTTGTCTGCAGGCTCATACGACATGAATGGAAACAACACCAACAACCTCTGGTCATGCAAACTGTTGTCTTCTTTTT
The DNA here is from genome assembly GCA_014281875.1 of Nibea albiflora. NCBI lineage: Eukaryota > Metazoa > Chordata > Actinopteri > Sciaenidae > Nibea > Nibea albiflora. Next base: position 34,369 of record JABGLX010000231.1, on the reverse strand, counting down.
AAAATCATCTGAACAATCTTTAGAAATCGGGGTCACAAGACCACGGCAATACCAACAAGCCTGTTTGCATCAGTCACACCTGTCAACAGTCTCGACAGGCCTAAAGGCTCAGAGACGGGCGCTTTATAAAACACTGTACACAAACAGTAAATCGTACCAGCTTTGACGAGCCTGACAGCACATTCTCCAGGGCTGACGCCGTTCAGATCTCCTTCAGGTCCGATGCACAGAGTTGCAGCCACGGGCTTCCCGGTGGTCTTCAGGACCTGAACTGCCCACTCAGCCTCTTCCACATGCTCAAAGTACTGCAGAGACGACAAAGAACAAAACTGATTATGTCAGTGCCCGTGTTTGGTTCAGCCTGTTCTTCAAACATTTGATCTCGTGCCAGAAAGCAGCTTTAATTTAGGGGGAAGTGTGGGGGTGATTCGCGCTCACTCCATTACCTCTGCGATCAAGAAGTCCACATTTTTAGAGACAAAGACGTCGAGCTGTTTCTTAAAGATGGCCTTGACGTCGTCCTCGCTCTTGCAGCTGAGGTAAGAGGGCGTCTGAGAGACTCCTCCTGCCACCAGAGCATCACCCTCATTGGCCACCTCCCTGGCCAGGTCGCAGGCTGCTTCATTTATTTGCTGACCCTGAGGGGGGAAAAAAAAAGACAGACACACAGACAGAGTGCATTTAAGTTCAAGTCTGTTTCCATACTTTGCTGCAGGGGGGCTGGTTTCATGCCAACTCTGGTGCCAAGCTGCCACCCTCTCTTCTCAAGTGAAGCTGAAACTTCAGAGCAGCTGCAGATTAAACACACACACACACACACAGCTCTACTCACAGTGAACCGCTGAGTGTGGCCTCTGTTCTCCAGTTTATCGTCGCTTGCGTAGAAAGTGAATGTCTGCATGACATTGGAGCCTGCCCTCAGGAACTCCCTGTGCAGCTGGCGCACTGGAACATCAAGACAAGCCCAGTCAGACGCAAAACTGGATGTGCAGGTCGAGAGAGTTCCTCACACGAAAAGAAAAAAAGTCATCGTACCTGCTTCGGGGTGCTCGGCTGCAGCTTCAGGTGTCCACGGTCCTGCTTTTACATAACCCCTCTTCTCAAGGGCGAAGACAAAGCCTCCGTCCCCGATTACAATCTCTCCCGCATCCAGACGCTCCAAAATGCCCTGCGCAAAGTGGAAAACACGCACGAAGACGACATGAAGTCTGTTAGGATTTATTATCTGCTGGCTGCAACTATGCAAAGACACTTTGCACAAACGTGCACACACGGAACTCTTGAGTGCCGCGGAACAAGCAACAAGCGGAGCTGACAAAGAGAGAGGATTGTCGTGAAGTCATCTGCTCACCTTCTTTTCTCCAGCTGGTGCCATGATTATTGCAGCAGTGACCGGCCCACTCCCTCTCAGATGCACAGCGTCCTTGTGAGTTTGGAAAGGGCTTTGTGAAGGCATCCAAGCTGCATTTATAATCCAGAGAGGGTGTGGTGCTCCTGATGTCACTCCCAAAGCACCGCCTTTCTACGTTTTCATTTATTTATTTATTTTGGGGGCGAGACAAGACAACCTTTTGTTCACGACGCACGATCCTAATCTTACTTTGTGACTTGTGACACAATAAATCATGCAGGATGGTTCAGTGTTTTATAAGGTGAGAGCTGCATGATGAAAAGTTGGAAAGTTTAGAGGTTTTGACTCATGCAGACCGGAGTATGAAAAGGTTTAACCGCCTTTATTCTGCACAAAGTAATGTAAAACACAGAAGAAAATGCAAATGGAAGTATTTTCCTGAATGCGGTAAGCCCTTCTCTCTCTTTTTCTCTTCCTCTGTCTGAACCAGATCACACATTGCCCACTTACCCAGCTCCTGTTTGGCACGGACACCAGCTACAAGTCAGTGTAGCATGACAATGATACTAGTCTGTTTTCACTGGCCTGCTACACGCAAAACACCAGAAAAGAATTCATGCTTCGTGAAGAAAGAAATGATCTAAATGTTCCTATGTGAGAAGATGACAGGACAAATGTTTCTGTCACTGCACCATCAGCAGTGCTCAAGATTTGAGCCAACTTTCATCTTAAACTCGTTTCACCATTCTGGTATCTTGTCTAGTGCCTCTTCCACCAGCAAACAAAGATCTTAGTACCAACACTATATCTATAATTAACTCTTATATGTAATGCTGAGAAACATTCTCAGACCAGGAGTCCAGATTGCCATGGCGATGACTCGACTAAGAGCAACAAATGGAGTCCAGGCAACCCCGTGGTATGTATGTTCATCTGAGGGGGAACTGAACTGAGGAAAGTCTAAAGACAAACTTCCAGTCTGAGCAGAGTATCAGTTTTGGGGGGAGAGGTGAGGTACACCATGAACAGACCAGCAGTTCATTTACGGTCACATTCACCAGCTGACCTTTTAACCTGCACGTCTTTGGACTGTGAGAAGGAGAACACAAGGAGAACATGTGAAACTAAGATACACGAAGAAAACATCCTCATTAGTGTGAGAACACATGCTCAGTCAAAGACACACAACCAACCAAAAACAACATGGCACAACCCAACACAACCCAACACAACCCAACACAACCCAACCCAACACAACTCAACACAACTCAACACAACTCAACAGAACCAAACACAACTCAACACAACTCAACACAACTCAACAGAACCAAACACAACCCAACACAACCCAACACAACTCAACACAACCCAACACAACTCAACACAACCAAACACAACACAACACAACTCAAAACAACCAAACACAACACAACATAACCAAATACAACCAAACACAACCCAACACAACCCAACTCAACACAACTCAACACAACCCAACTAACAACAACCCAACAGAACCAAACACAACACAACCCAACAGAACCAAACACAACACATGAAATGTTTGACCTGTTGGTGGGGCTAGAGGAAAAGTCCAAGGATCACAAAATATATTTATTTGCGGACAAAATTTCATCACAGTTCACTGAGGTATTTCCAGTCTGACCAAATTTGTGAATCATCCATCCAACAAACTGACCAACAGACCAAACACTGCCATCCCTACAGTCGCACCGTAACTTGATTAAAAAGAAAATCCATGCAGAAACTTGTTTTGAACTCTTTCAGTCTATCAACTGGAGTCAGATAAGAAACTGAAGAAAAGGCATTTTCTTTTTTGCATTGCTTAAAAAAACAATTCCAGATAGTAAACTGCCTTTTATACTCCACGTGTTGTTCTTTAACTTTTAATAGTTCAGTCTAGTTCACTTATCTAACTTATTAACTCCAAGTTTTGCTTTGTTTGCCTGCAAATCCACCAACTAAACCTGTTCACACATTCACATCGGGGACAGGTTAGCTCACATAATCATACATTTGTGTCTGTATTTCAGTGTTTATATAAACCAGCTGAAGAGATAAATGTCCAGTTCAAACCTGTTGCAGCTGCAGCAGTTGTTTTGCAATAAAAAGCTCAAGGACCGCACAGAGATAATGTTTCCGTATGGATTGTTCAGACTGGCTCTAACAGGTCAATTTTTCTGATTTTCCACAAGTTACATGATCCAGACACAAATAACCAGCGCGGGCGCAGAGCTATGTCCATCATTCAGACCAAAATATCCAAAATATCACAAGGAATTCGGTGGAGGTATTCATGGTCGCCAGAGGATTCATCCAGCTGACCTCCATGATCCTCTGACTTTCCCTCTTGCTCCACCGTATTGTATTGTTTAATTCATTAGATGTATTGTCAGCTGTAGCTGCTCTTCACTTTACAAAATGCTTTAAAAATACATACAATAAAGATTAAATAAACCTCTTATGCAAAACAAGTGACTAGTTCTCAACTTTCAGACATCTTGCCCCGGCTAACAAACTGAGCTAACAGCAGCTACAGTTGGCAGCAGTGTACTTCACTGCCCATCAGGAAACTCTGAAAATCACAGAGACATCAGAGGGGGAAACCAGAAAACATAGTTTATGAGAGAAAAGTCACACAGCGTTGATGTTTATTCAGATGGGTGAACGGCTTTAAACGCATCATCTGCAGATGTTCCCCCGAGCTGCGTTCAAAAAAAGTCTCCGTTATGAAATACCAGACAAACTGTGTGACCTACATTTGGAGCCATGGCACACAAAGTGTTAACTCCGCCGAGCGTTGATCTGGGTAAAGTTTCTTCCCGACGGGTCTCGACCTGTGGGCGTGCCCACGCGGCTGTCAGCGCAAAAGTGGGATATTTGTAACTACACACGGCAGTGCAGGGGTCCACTGAGAGGGGGGCTGGTTATGCATGAGTTGCATGTATATAATTTTTAAAACATTACCTCCAAAATGTCGCGGATATTAAAACTAATCAATATTAAGCTGCGGAGAGATTTAACCGCGTGTCGAGGGATTGCTCGGCTCCCTTCAAGGACCATCTGCTGCACTTCAAGAAAACAAGCTGAAGAGAGGTGAGAGGCTCGTGTCAGCTGGATGTTTCATTAAACTCTGGTGGTGTTTTTTAAATGAGGGTGCAACATGGCAGTGATTAACGTCCAGCGCGCGTAAAGCTGCAACTTTACGCAGGTCCGCGGTTGCATGCGTCGTGGTGCGTGGTAACAGTTGTAGAAGTCGTGGCACATTGTAAACAGACAGCCGAGGCGCACCTGTGCACGCACTGGAGATGTGATTCCTTTCTCCTCCTTTCCTTCCTGCAGTGATGCATCCTCAGTTTTGGGAAAGAGGTGGAAGGACACAGCGGAGACCGTCATCATCGGTGGTGGATGTGTGGGAGTCAGCTTGGCATACCACCTGGCCAAAAGTGGCATGAAGGATGTGGTGTTACTGGAGAAGTCTGACCTGACAGCTGGATCCACCTGGCATGCTGTACGTCAAACAAAGTCCACTTTTTTTATGGGAGTATGATTGTCTGAAGAGGTTCAGGAAGACCCATGTGGTCAGACAGTATCTTATATTGCCACACTCCCCGCTTTACATAACATATTACCACTTATTGTCGGAGCAATAGTCCACAGCCCAAATACATTCAGTTTAATGCCACACAGGACTAAAGCTGGGCCTGTTTTTGTCGTGTTTTCTTCATAACATCTCAAAAAGTAGTAAAAAACGCACACAACTACATTCAATTGTTTGTTTTGTCTGACAGAGAGTCCAAAAATCAAAATATATTTAATTTTCTTTACAGTTTTGAAGCTGGAGCCAAGAAATATTTGGCATTTTTGCTCAAAAATGACTTTTAATTAATAATTTGAGACCCACTTTCTTTAAGTTAGTCAATCATAAGTATGGCGAGGTTCTTCCTCGACAGTCTCGTTTAGTCAAAAGTGTTTACAGCCATTTCTGTCCGTGTCATTCAGTAGTAGCATCGAGTGGGCAGCTGTTAAAAGTTTTCAAGGCATTTGAGGTCTTGGCCCACTTTCACTCATTCACTTGCAAGCAGTTCGCTGTAACGCTATAAATACACGGAGGGGGAAAACTTATCCAGTTCCTGTCTTCATCTGGAGGGTGGGGGGATGGAGCCTATGCCAGCATGCACTGGACACGTTGCCAAGCTGACACTCATACCTGGACTGGAACACCTGGCGGTTAACAGATAAGAGCCATGCTCTTTGTAGTTTCTGATATATAAATAAGAATTACACATGCTGATGTGTAATTTTTAGATAATCAATATTTTTAATATTACCTAGCAGTGGATCAAATAAATATCTGGGGTTCCTCAAACGTCCACTTGAGGCTGGCTCCAGAAGTGAGTCAGTCTCCATAAGTCCCCGTGTTGGATGGAGGTAAAACATCCAAGTTTTACCCTATAATATATGTGTTTACCCTAAAGATCTGTTAATGCAGCTTTAAGTTGTTGTCTCTGAGTGTATTCTCTGTGTATATGTATATTTTAGGCTGGTTTGACAACATATTACCATCCAGGCATCAACCTCAAGAAAGTCCACTATGACAGCATTAAATTATACGAGAGCCTGGAGGCTGAAACTGGACAGGTGAGGTGCTTTGCTTATCTTTCGTAACTTTTATGTGTGTTTGTGCCGTCATATTTATCTTTGGATCCTCTTTCTCCGTAGGCGGTCGGCTTTCACCAGCCAGGCAGTGTCCGCATTGCTTCAACGCCCGCTCGAGTGGATGAGATGAGGTACCAGATGACCCGCACACACTGGCATGTGACGCCGCAGTATTTCATTGGACCAGAGAAAGTCCACGAACTTTTCCCTCTGCTCAACATAGACAAGGTTTGTACAAATGCACCAGTCATGAGTTAATAATTCAAGCAAGATATGTCAGCCCAGACTTCCATGAAATTTTCTACAAATCATTCATTCAGTCAATCATACGCTTTGTGTATAACAATTGTCCAATCTTTACTAGCATGTTTTTAATTCATGCTCCCCAGAAGAAGACCCTTTTCAATTTTAGACCTTCCACTTGTCCTCTTGCATCACCTTCAGGCCAAATTGTCTGAAGGGTGTCAAATTGTCCAAGTATAATGGGCAGATTTCCATTAAATGTACTAGCATGTTGTAAATCATTCATTCCTGCTCCCCAGAAGAAGAGCCTTTTCCATTTTAGACCTTCCAGTTGTCAACTCACATCACCCCCAGGCCAAAATATCAACATTTTGCTCACAAAACCTCATCAAATATTTGATAGATTCCCATGAATCTTACAATAAATATTCATGATCCCCAGAGGATCACTCTTTCTGATTTTAGTGGGTCCCCTGTCATTTTTTTTCTAGCACCACCACAAGACTGAAATTACATTTTGTGTACAACAATTGTCCAAGTCTAATGGGCAGATTTTTTATGAAATTGACTAGCACATTGCCAGTTATTCATTCATGCTCCTCAGAGGAAGACCCTTTGCGGTTTTCAGTTGTCAACTCGCATCACTGTCAACACCACCACAAGTACCTCATTATAAATAATGATTAATATTCTGCATTACATGAAGCCTTGGTAATATTTTTCAGGTGTTGGCAGGTCTGTATACACCAGGCGACGGCCACATTGACCCTTACTCTCTGACTATGGCTCTGGCTGCCGGTGCTCGTATGTACGGTGCCCAAATCTACAACCCAGCCCCAGTCACCGGCCTCAACCCAACCGCTGACGGCAAGTGGGACGTCCAGACTCCTCATGGAACCATCCGTGCAAATCGCATCGTCAATGCAACAGGTTTGTTACTTGAACACTTTGGTCTGTAATGCAGTCAACGAGACAACAAGACTTTGCCGAATCTAGAACTTTGCTCAGACGTCTTTCCGGCTGGTTTGTTTAGTCGCGTTTCCTGCAAACACGTGAAAAGTCTCAGGTGCAGCATTCCTTTTTTAATTTCTGCTGATTAAAAGACACAAAGCAGACACATCCCGTAGCCACTGCTCTATAAATCATGTTATCTGTGGACACTCTTTAACATGAGACCTTTGCCCACACAGACCAATGCTTGTTCAGGGAAACAAGCTTTTGGCTTGAACTGGGTCGTACCAGTTCTGGGGGGATTTTGTTGGCAAAGGCTCCTTTCATCCCTGCTGCTGTTGCTTGTTTATCTGGCAAGGTTCAGGAATTTGCTTTAGTTCTGTATCTGTAGAGGAGATTATGTAACGTGTAGCAATATATAGGTCACCTTTTCTCTGCAGTAACAGTCAAGTAACCATGCCATTATGCCACCATTTAAAACAGTGCTTTGCAATGCAAACACTTCCGCCTTTGAAATCTTGTACATGGCACCATGAAGATCTCGCAGAACACATTTTTCTTTTACAGCTTTTTGCTTCATATATTCTCCCTGAATTTGCACATTCTCTACTCTACTTGAAAAACAGTTATGTGGTGGGTCATGCTGGCCTTTTGCCTCCACCGTGTCCGACAGCCAATCCAAACAGTTCAGATTTCATCCAATCTTGAAGCAGCAGAACATGCACTCCTCCTGACTCTGTTTTTTTTTAGCAGTTTGCTGCTTTTTGTATAACCTTAAACCGATAGATATCACACGTGTGCCCGTTTGAATGAATTTTAGGTGCGACCACATACTTGTGCAAAGTCATGCTTTATTTCTGTCTTGTATGTGGAGTTTGTTTTTGTGATTTAAAGATCAACAGCAGATGCTCGTTCTTTGTGGGATGCAGAAATCTCTCCCGTAGGACATCCTCTTGTTTTAAAGTCTCATCCCACGTAGCGAGGAAGAAAATAACTCAACCCAAGCAACCCCTTCATTTTTTTTATGCACTGTGTTCTCGCATTATTGTCTAAAACACATTGCAAGTGGCTGTTTTGTTGATCTTGCATAACAAAATCCTATTCCTTTTTCCCCTTTCACATACTTTATCTGTCCCGTTCTGTGCTGCCGCCCCTGCAGAACCTCGTCCAGAACTTTAACCCACTTCTTTTGTCTGACCGTTGTCTCAAACTGTCTATCCATTTCTGCAGATATTTGCTCATAGAGACTAGCTGAAGTGAATCTTTCTCTTCATTCGTGTGTATCTAGAACCAGATCGGTTTCAGAGGGTTAGTCTTGTGCCCAAATGGACAAACTTGTTTCCTTGTTGATTCCTCACTATTCCTGGATTAAACCGCTGAATCGGCCCTCTGTGCAGGCATCTGGTAAACATGTGCAGCCCAGCTCCTGCCTAAACTGCCTGGGAGCTTATCTGAATGTGTTTGTATGCATATGTAACTCCACCCCCCCCCCTCTCGTCTCTCGCCGTGAGATAAAGTTCACATATGGAGCGCACACTGAATATAAATAGATCTTCATAAGCTGCAGACTTGCATGCAATAAAACAAATGTGCACCATTTAGAGTATAATGTTCGAGCTGAACGGCATTCTTAAGAGTCACTCTTGCAGAGCGGTGGACATCAACAGGTCTCAGTGCTCCTGGTCCACACTGATCTTTGTTAAATGTCCCACTTACAAACTCAAAACAGACTTGTTGCCTGTCATTAGCTTCTAACAGCCCGCCGCACACTGCACTGCCAAGAAAAGTAAAAAGACTTCAGTAAAAACTTCTGTTCAAGTTTGAAGCTTTTGTTGTAGTGAAGCGATCTAAATGTAATTAAATGGTATGCGTGCTTTCACAGGCATGTCAGGTAACTTTTGGAAAGCACATAAAATGTTGGCGGTTTGCCATGACAGTGTGGTCTGGGGCAATGATTCGAGTTTATCAAAGATACACACACTGTCCATGCACTCGTTGAACTTAACAGCCTTGTGTGCTTTTTTTTTGCCCTGTTCTATAAAGGCAAGATCACGAAATGTTCCTCTCTTCATATAGTACGTGTGTTTGGCCGTCTGTCGCCGCACTGGGCGTCTATTTTTGTCTGTGCCTATCCATGGTGGTATCTAACCCTGCAGATAGTTTCATAGCCCGTGAGTTATCAGTGTCTGCATTAAACACATTTCCAGGGGTTTTCGTCCACCTGTCAGCTGCACATCTCAGGAAAAGTAATCGTTAGACGGGCTGATTGTTGTCTGCGTGGCTCAGGTGGTGCAGCGAGTCCTCTATTAACCATCAGGTTGGAAAACATGCTCAGTTTAGAACTAGAAAAGTAATTTGCTTTTCTTAGCAAATGGTGATAGAGGGGCGTCGTCGTGGGCGTAACTTTTAACTTACAAACACGTTCATTCATCAGACTTTGTGTTCCCACCAGGAGACATAAACCCTCAGCTCAATAAAACATGCAGGCAATGGACAGCCTTGTAAATGTACAAAAGACAGGTGTAGTGGGAGAATAGTCATGATTACATAAGTATCACCTATTTGGTAATTTAAATAAAAACATTTGTGGTGTGTGTGTGTGTTCCAGCTTTGTCCTGTGGGTTGATGTGATACCATCTCTGCTGTTTCTTTCAGGTTTCTGGGCCCGTGAGGTGGGGAAGATGATTGGGTTCGATCACCCCACCATCCCAGTGCATCACCAGTACGTCGTGACGGCAACGGTACCGGAGGTGAAGGAGCTGAAGAAGGAGCTGGCTGTCATCAGGGACCTGGAGGGCTCTTACTATCTGCGCCAGGAAAGAGACGGCCTGCTGTTTGGCCCGTATGAAAAGATGGAGAAGATGAAGCTACAGGACTCCTGGGTCAGAGATGGAGTGCCTCCAGGTCTGTCTGCCATGGGTTGTAACTACATACGCTGATGATACAGCTTTCTAACGCAGAGTCAGCTTCATCTCCCTCCAAATGCCAGCAGGTAGTTTATTGTCGGTTATGTTTCTGTTGCAGGTTTTGGTAAGGAGCTGTTTGAATCGGACCTTGACAGGATAATGGAGCATGTTGAGATGGCCATGGAAATGGTCCCCGTGCTAAAGAAAGCTGACATCATCAACATTGTGTCTGGACCAATCACATACACCCCTGACCTCCTGCCCATGGTCGGACCACACCAAGGAGTTCGCAACTACTGGGCTGCCATTGGCTTTGGGTATGTAGATGTTTTATTCATTTGATCAGAGGCAAGAAGGCCGATTCATAACGGTGAAAGCTTGGCTTACTTCCAGGTATGGAGTCATCCATGCTGGTGGTATCGGTAAGTTCCTGAGTGACTGGATCAGGAATGGAGAACCTCCGTATGACCTGATTGAATGTGACCCCAACCGGTACGGCAAATGGGCGGACGTGCCTTTCATGTGTGCTAAAGCTCGAGAATCCTACGGCTTCAACAACGTGGGTAAGAAAAACACGACACAGCCAAACATTCATCGGACACAATCGTCACTTTTTTTTACCGTTGCTGAACTCTTTGCTGACTTTTCATCGCTTTGTTGGCCTCTCCAGTCGGTTACCCTAAAGAGGAGCGCTTCGCTGGTCGACCAACATCCCGGACAAGCGGTGTTTACGAGCTGCTGAAGGACAAAGCATCCATGGGCTTTCACGCTGGCTGGGAACAACCTCACTGGTTCTACAAACCTGGAGATGACATCGGATACAAGTAAGTTAGCAGAACTGGTTTGAAACATGCATCAACGTGCGTTCTATTTAAATCTATAGGAATGTCTTTGTCCTTGCTTGGCTGCCTGCCGTAATTATCTCTGACCTGAACAATGGCAGTTATTTTCACAAAGTAAACAAAATGTTCCCCGAATCTTGTTTCGTAACTGCTTTTAATTTAATTGCTAGCTGCTGTTGCAGTCCTCTAATTAGCAACACCACATCCACTTTCCTTTTTTTCTTTACAATGGCCTCCCATCACTGAGGAGAAAGGAGAATACAGCGACGGCTTTTGAGTGTTCACCAAGTACGTTCCGATGTATAAAAAGAAAGAATCTCTTGATAGCGTCTGCTGAAGATTGATGTGTGTCAGGACAAATGTCTGAGGACGCAGTGTTCTTGGGCGGGTATGCAGTAGAGTACAAACACATGTTCTCATACTGACCCCTTCCAGTTTTTGCAAAGACGAGCTCACCGCACATCATTTAACTCCGAGCAGCAGCTCAGGAGAACTGTTTAGATATTTAGCATACCACACTGGAAGAACAGTACAGCTGCTAATGTTCAGATAACTGACAGTAAACTGCGTTGGACACAGTTTTCACCATGTGCAGAATCTGAAATGTGCACCACAATGTTATTTTACAAACCACACTGCCGTCATGGATTTCTTGAGATAATCGGGCGAGTGTTTGGAGTCTTTCCAAAAAACGCACGTGAAATCCAGTTGGCTTACTCAGTAGCTGCATTTTTGGCTCACCGCCGTGACTTTTCTCTTTCTACAAATATAAAAGCTGCAGCTGTTTTATCAACAACCACTGGATGCATTGCTGTGAACCTTTTGTACAGATGTTCATCGTGCCCAGAGGATGAACTCTACTCATCTATTTGAATGCAGTTTGTGACCCAAAAGCAGAACTCGGACCAAACTGTAAAATTAGAATAAAGTCACAGGTTTATAAAACTGAATGTGTGGATGAAGGGAGTAAGTCCAGAGACAAACGTCCACTTGAGGCTGGCTGCAGAAGTGAGTCAGTCTCCATAAGTCCCCATGTTAAGAACTTCACAGCAGAAATAAACATGTTTACAGCCTGGTACAAAAAACAGTTTTGGTCTCTGCAGCTAATTTCCCCGTCTTTCCCGTAATGCTTCACTAGACTTACCAAAAAAAACAGTTAATTCTGTCCTTTTGTTAGAACAACGCTGATTCATCATCATCGGTTTTGCATTATGCCATGAAGCCAATGAAAAGGGGCTGACAAAGAAGAGACAAAGTTGGTATTAATTCAAGCACCAGGCCTGGATATGAAGCGATGATTGATTTTGTGCTTTTGTGCTCAGGCCCAGTTTCCGACGCACCAACTGGTTCGGACCAGTTGGCAGAGAGTGCAAGCTGGTGATGGAGAAGGTGGGAGTGATCGACCTGTCGCCTTTTGCCAAGTTTATAGTGAAGGGGAAGGACTCGCAGAAGCTGCTGGACCGCCTGTTTGCCAACACCATGCCCAAGGTAGAATACACATACACTACCTTTTAAAAAGCACCTTCTTACACAACAAATACTCAACACAAAACAGTCATTGGTGGTGACACTTTTGTTTTGACTTAAGCCAGAGTTTGAGGCTGGTTTTAAACACTGTAAAGCTTCCCGAGTCTTCCAGACCAACCAAAGAGTTGGCTCTTTTCAACTCATGGTCTTTTGATCTGTGTGTTTTCAGGTGGGCCTGACTAATATCAGCCACATGTTGACACCCAATGGGAGAGTCTTTGCCGAGGTCACCATCACCCAGCTGGCACCAGGAGAGTTCCTGCTCATCACAGGCTCGGGATCAGAAGGTCATGACCTCAGGTGAAATGCATCAAACTGTTTGACCTCTTTTAGGTTAAAGCAACATCATATAGAAGTTGGTGCGTTTGTGATTTTGCACTTGTGTATGTACGGCTTTTACCTTTGCCTTTTTTTTAACAAGGAACCAGATCTTTCCTAACACAGTCATTCATCTTTTTGCGCAACTTAAACAAAATACTCTCAATGAAAACAAAAAAAGGCTATAAATTGTGGTCATTGTAGTTTTAGTGCTTAGAAACATCGTGTCATACTTTCAAAGAAACGTCAGTTTTTATGCAACATCGTAGCAGATTTAGCACAATTAACCAGGGCCACACAAGTACACAAACATGTCAATTGCACAGAGTGCACAATGTTAACAAGGAAGAAGAAACACTCCTCTGTTCCCAGTCTCTCACACACGCACACCCAGCCTCAAGCTGCGCTGAATAAAACTCTCTCACAGTTTGTCTCCTACGGCAGCAACCTAAAACCTTTCGGCAGCTGTTAACACAACGCCCCCCCATTTGCTCCAATCGGGAATGACCATACGTTCAAGCATTCATCTCATTCCCTCACTATCTCCAACACTTCCACCGCAGCCTGAGGAGGAGTGCCGATGCAGCGCCCTCTAGCGGTGACGGGATGAGCCTGCGTGGAAAGGGTTCAAAGGGTTCACGTCAGGATATGAAACCCAGAACACGTGGCTGAGAGTTCAATTCAGTTTTATTTATGTAGCTCCGAATAGGAGTTATCACATGACACTTTCCATATAGAGCAGGTCTAGCCCGTTAGCATAGCATTTACTCAACAATGCCCACCATGAGCAAACACTTGGGGAAAGGTGGCGGGAAAAAACTATGCATTTCTAGCATCCAGCATTGTTTACTCGATATTAGATGCTGTAATAATCCGACATTTGAATCTCCTTTTTCCCTGCTGATCGTCTTCTCTGTGGATTTATCCTCAGGTGGATCGAGGCAGAAGCTGCAGACGGCGGATATGACGTCGACATCAGCAACGTAACAGACGGCATAGGCGTGCTCGGTATCGCAGGACCAAACTCCCGCAAAGTTCTCCAGAAGTTGACCGATGAGGATTTGAGCGACGCCGGATTCAAATTTCTCCACTGCAAGTCCATCAAGTTGGCCGGCATTGACGTGCGAGCCATCAGGATCTCCTACACAGGTACTGCACACAAGTCAACGCAGAGGCGAGCTCTGCACAAACAAACCAAGCTGCTCCGAGCATCAGATCGTTCCACTGGTCGTCCTCCAGGAAACGGTGACTGAGGTGGCCAGTTGCCTGACTTGTGATGTTTTAAATCAAGACTTACTAAAACATAGATATGAGATATTACGGCAAAATTTAGATAATCTAAGTGTCGAGTATTTCATTATTTTCATTTAGAATGAGGATTTTTACTTTTGGTCGAGGGTCTAGCTTCTCTTTGTTTTAGTTAATAAAGTATTTTTGAGTTTTCGACTGTTGGTCGGACAAAACGAGACACGTCAACCAACTTTTTAAATAATATTTTGAACAATCCATTGAGCAAAATAACTGTCAGACTAATTGTTTATGGAAATAACTGTTAGTTGCAGCTCTGTATTTTGTGTATTATTTTCTTCTTTTCCTGGCAGGAATGTGCTTCCATACATTTAGTGTCCTCAGATTATTATTTTTACTTGAGGAACAGCTGCATAAATGAACTATATCAAATTATATATGCGTGTGTGTTTAGGTGAGCTCGGTTGGGAGTTGTACATCGACCAGAAGGACATGGCAGCCGTGTACCAGGCCATGATGGAGGCAGGAAAAGACGAAGGCATCGACAATTTCGGCACCTACGCCATGTCCTCCCTCAGACTGGAAAAGGGATTTAGAGGCTGGGGAGCGGAGGTACGCACACAGACACACAGGTGTCAGGGAAGGATGTAGCTTTAGCTGGTGTTCAGCTTCCATGCCTCAGGGTTTTAGGTTCCTGTCAGGAGAACGGCGCCATCTACTGGCCTGTTTGAATATAGCACCAACATTACAATGAGAATGGCGACTATTTAAGACACAATTAACTTATTTTAGCAACACATCGCATATCGCAGCATATTACCTCTTCTTCTTCTGTGACTGATTTGGCTCTTTGCAGATGAACTGTGACACCAATCCTCTGGAGGCTGGATTGGATTATTTCATCAAACTGAACAAGGTAATCTTTATTTGAACTGTTTCTATGCAGGTTTCCGTGAACTGTTAACTTGAATAAACACTTTGTTTCTGCGTCCGTCCAGCCTGCTGACTTTATTGGCAAAGCAGCTCTGCAGGAGATCAAAGCCAAGGGCCTGAAGAGGAAGCTTTCCTACCTCACCGTGGATACAGATGACATCGACCCCGAAGGCAATGAAACCGTATGGCACGACGGCAAGGTTAGCATCAGCGAATAAAGCCTCACTTTGTATTTGTTTGTGGTTGCAGTCTCACTCAGCCCCTCGTGTTTCTCATCAGGTGGTCGGCAACACGACGTCCGGAGCCTACAGCTACAGCTCCCAGCAGAGCCTTGCATTCGCCTACCTGCCTACAGAGCTGTGCTCCGTGGGCCAGAAGGTGGAAGTCGAACTGCTGGGGAAGAAATACGCGGCCATGGTCATCCAGGAACCTTTAGTTCTCACCGAGCCCACGCGGACCCGGCTGCAGAAGAAGGCGAAGGGCAAAGCGTAAGCCGCAGACTGCTTCACCAGCTAACGCGCTGACCGTCAGTGTCTGAAGTTAAGAGGCCAGTTTAGGGAAAAAAAGAGTCTCATCAATTCACAACTTCCTCCAGGAGGAAGCGGAAACAGATTGTCTTACAGTGTTTGAAGAGTAATTAACATTTTGTAATTTCATGAATGGATTTTAATGTTTTGTTTTTTGTGGTGAAGAATGATTCTTGGAATTTCAACAGAACTTTGAAGGAGAACTTTTGTGAGAAACATATTACGTATTAAATGCCAAAGGAAACAGAATGCTCACCAACTTGTACAAAGATTGTTTTATAAATCTGTTCTTTATTTTTTTTAAACATGTAATTAAATTGGTGTACATTGATACCCTGATAATTAAACTAATACACTCACGTCTTGTATTAAGTGTTTATGCGTCTTTCCTCTTTCTGACTCCTTAATGGCCTGATGCCACATTAGGATAATTATAGATTAAAAATGACTTTATTTTTATTTAAAATGCCATTTTATTTTATATTCGGAGTATTTTTTATTCTTAGAAAATTAAAAAGGTCTATAAAGTCCAGAAAATGAGGCTTCTGTCAGCTCTTCCCCTTCACAGACAGCAGAGGGTGCTGCTGCTTCAGCTTGCTGGAGAAGCTGTTTGAACCTTTTTGACCCTCTGTGTCTGCTGCATTCACCACTAGAATCCAACATTAAATATTAATGCATGAGTAATAATCTCATGATATCATCCGGTGCTTGTGCTCGGTTGAGATGTAGCATCTCTCCTAAACCAGCCTTCACAGTTAAAAAGAAATAACGACAGATATAACCGGATTAATCAGTCAGGCTTTATTTTTATAACACTTTTCATATAAATAAAAATGTAACGCCTCAAAACTGAGAAGGCTCCATCTTATCATCTTGAAGTGAGGAAACACCAGATGTAGGTTAAAATATAAATAAAATAAAACAAATAAACTCATTAAAATGTGTAATAATAACAAAATAAACCCATTAAAACGTATAGATGTATTTAGAATAAAAGTAAAACATAATAGATTATATACACAGCCAAAATAAAGGTTGGGATATGTAAAAAGACAGACAACTAACCAAATTAATAAATAAATCAAAGTGACAATAGTGTAACACATTAAAATATATAGATAATATATAAATATAGTTCAAGTAAAAGCCAGATTATACAGATAATCTTAAAACACAGAAACTGTAAAGCTATATTTATAAATCGCCTGTTTCTGGATTTATTTCTAGCACTTATTTTGTCCCTGTCGGCTTTCCGTACAGCCTTCAGCCGTCGTCACGTTCTCTGCGTGCTTGCGTCATGGAGTTGCCCACGTGCAGATGTTTATGCTCCTCGTGCTGCACGTCTGTGAGAGACACGGACACCGACACAGAGACAAAGAACACATATGTTTAGTTTAAATGATTGAAATAGAAAACGAAATAATGAGGATTTATTTCTGCTTAGTGGGAAAATCAATAAAAAATAATAATAATAAAAATAAAGGGGCTTTAATGATGCCTTCACGTCCCGTGGGGAAAAGTGACCGTGGTTCTTGGCAATAATAAATGTTATGTTATTGTTTATCCGGTGTACTTTTTAAAATATTCTAACAATAACTGTAACTTTGTAAGTCTAAACAGCTGCTCAGATTACCAAACATAAAGGAGCGAGACACCCAGACTGAAAGAAACAAAGTGATGACAACATTTGTTTCTGTCTTGTGTCTCCTCGTGGTTGTTTTTGTGACACTGTGGGCTGTTGTGCAACACTCCAGTGTCACTCATGTTGTGTCTGTTTCTGTTTGTGGTCACTTTGCATCATTTGATGTCACGTTGTAGTCATTTAAATGTCTTTGTAGTCCTTTTTTGTTTGTTTCGTATCGTTTTAAGTCACTTTGTGGTTTGTTTGAGTGGCTTTGTGTTCATTTTGCATCAACCTGTGCTGGTTTTGCGTGTCTTTGTGGTCATATTTAGTATGTTTGGGGCGTTTTTGTGCCACTTTCTGGTAGTTTGCATCACTCTGGGTCATTTTGTATTTTCTTATAATGGTTGCATCTCCTCGTAGTGGTTTGCATCACTCCGTGGTCGTTTTTGAGTATCTTTGCGGCTGTTTTTGCATCGCTTTGAGCGCCCTTGTTGTCGTTTTGTATAATTTGTGGTGATTTTCCATCATTTCCCATCTCTTAGTGGTGATTTATAAGGTGCCACTTCCTGTGTTAACCACACCTAACATTTTTATTCAACATTATAGACCTGTGAAAATGCTCTGAGTCGCCTTTACTCCCACCGCGGAGCCTGAACGCAGCACGGTGCCTGGGCTGCGGAGGAGGGTGCTGCGTTAAATCCCTCCCGGATTTGACAACACGCACGCACCTTGACTGCTTGTAAACAGAAGCTCACACGTGACACCGAGAGAGAGAGCCGAGAGTCGGGCGACCGACCGAGCGACAGAGCGAGCTAGCGACGGAGCGGCCGACCGACCGCATTGTCCTGTGGCGGAGGAAGAAAAAAAAAATACGGACAAAGAAGGTGTCATGACAACCGACGTTACGGAGCCACCGCCGCCGACTTTTCCCCCTCCGTGTCCGAGCGCGTCTCACGGCTCGAACTTCTTAATGTCGGACCGTTTGGAGGGATAACGACGTTAGCTCGCACGGGTAAACAAAGCGGGACAGCCTTTGTTTCACCTCTTTATTTTAGCACGGTTCGTTAAGCGTCCAGTGGCGCCAAATCTCACTTTTTTTCCGTTAGCAGTCGTTAGCTCGCGCCAGCCGTTGGCCTCGACGGTTAGGTTGGTTTTTTTTTTTTTTTTGCTAACCGTTAAAAAAATTTGAATTTATTTTTAACTGTCTGGATGAAATGTCATTCACCATGGAGGATAACTTGGAGTCCGGATGGGTCTCCGTCCGACCTAAAGTCTTCGACGAGAAAGAGAGGCATAAATTCGTCTTTATCGTGGCCTGGAACGACATCGAGGGAAAGTTCGCCATAACCTTGCCACAACAGAACCGTGCAGCGGCGGGTCCGCCTTCTAGACCCCCGCCGCTGCCGCTGCCGCTGCCGCCGCCGCTGCCGCGGAAAACCCCGCAAAGGCGAAGAAAGATGAAGGCAAAGTTAGACCGCACTCTGTCCCCAAAGGAAAACCCGCAACAAAGGCGTTAAAAGTCGGCGGTTCCAAGACAACCGACGGTATCAGTCATGCGTTAGCCTCCTGGGATGTTGTGACACCGAAGCTGCTGGACATCGAGATCCTGGACCCCGCTGTGGAGGTCCCGCTCTCCCCGGATGAGGCAGATTCCCCCGGGGACGGTGAGAGCAACGGCCGTGAGGACTTCAGCTGGGCCGGGCTGTTCTCCTTCCAGGACCTCAGGGCGGCTCATCTCCAGCTGTGCGCCGTCAACTCCGACCTGGAGCCGTGTTTACCGTCGTTCCCGGAGGACCAGTCCGGCGTGTGGTCGGTGCTTTTCGGAGCTCCGGGGGTGTCCCAGCGGGAGACGGACGCCCTGTGCTATCAGCTGCAGGTGTACCTGGGTCATGCCCTGGACACCTGCGGATGGAAGATCCTCTCACAGGTGCTGTTCTCCGAGGGGGACGACACGGAGGAGTACTACGAGAGCCTGAGTGAGCTGAGGCAGAAGGGGTATGAAGACTCTCTGGAGAGGGCCAAAAGGCGCATGCAAGAGGTGATTTTTCACTTTTATGTTGCTTTGTTGACTTTATTTTGTGAGTTTTATTTAGGGACGACCGCAGACTGGTGAGATCCCAAAAGAGGATGTCGTTTTTTGGGAGCATAATTGCTCCTCATGGTCTGCTTATTCTCCTCCTCTTCCTTTGTCCGTCCCTCTGTGATCTACCATCTGTTGCTGCATGCTCACAGGCCTGTAACATGATCCTGGTCTGGCCCAGACATCACACTCCAGTTGGCTGAACAGTTTGAAGGGAGTTAACATAGAAAACAGAGGAGAACAATCAAGAGGTGGAGTTACAGAAATGATGTGTCACCGCCAGCACCAGCTGTTGAGATGGCCTCGATGTTAGTCCGGACATTTGGCTCTCCTCTGTTGTGCAGATCACTGCAGGTACACTGCCGTGAAGCCCAAATGAAATCATGGTGACGATCGCAGTGTTTGTTTAAGCCTCAGGCAAAATCTTTCATCTCCTCTCTTCCCCTTCTTGTGTTTTGTTCACTTGATTGACACACAATGAACAAACAGCTGCGTTAAGGGCTTGGCCCGACCAGGAAGGAATAAAAGACATTTTGTTACACCTGGTTTCGTTTGAAAAGACACAGATCATCACGTACATGTGGCCTGATCTAGTGCTGATCGATTCAAGGACCAGTCTGTCAGATTTACGGGCTTTATTCACAGAATTTAGTGCTCATAAATATGTTTCTATTAGTGTACACCACTGACAGAATAGATGGCATGAGTGTGACGTCACCTGTAGCTTCCCCAGCTAATCAAACAAATGAAGCCTCTGTGCTCAAACAAGCCACCGGTGTCTATAAATCTGCATAACTTTAAGCCTTAATATAACCTGAACAGGTGAGTTGTATATAAATTCACCCTCAGTACAGTTGTCATGAACGGGGAAATTAGCTACAGAGACCAAAACTGTTTTTTGTACCAGGCTGTAAACATGTTTATTTCTGCTGTCTAACATGGGGACTTATGGAGACTGACTCACTTCTGGAGCCGGCCTCAAGTGGACGTTTGAGGAACTGCAGTTTTTTGGCACTTCCACATTGTAGCCATGGAAGTTGGCGCCTCAGTTCAAGCTCCATACAGTAATTTATGATGACTTGAACCAGCCACCCTCACTGAGCTGCTTCATGGTAGGAGATGAAAGAGAAGAGAGAATGTGCATCTTCACATTTCTCCTTCAAATGTTCAGAAATAGAGGAAGGCGGGAATGTGCTCGAGCTTCACGTTCCTTTCTTTTGCCTTCGAAAGCATCCACGATGATCTGTTGGTCAAACCGAGAGTCGTAGATTCCTCTGACAAAGAAAAGTCCGCCTCATCCTCACATTTGAGAAGTAATCACTAATAATTAGCTGATGCTCTGAACGTGTCCCTTTCCTGTGACGTGCGCTTGTTTGTGAAACATTTTTTAACATTTTGCCCCGACACGTTTTTCATTCACAGAACACAAAATCAGAAACACATCGTAATATAATGCGATCCAGAGAAACACCGAACACTACAGCGCTGCAGCCTCGAAAAATCATCACTTCAGATGGTTTCAACATCAACAGACAACAGTTTTATTTGTCACAGGTTTATTAGACGTGTGCACGTGTTTCCCCAACATCATGTCACATGATGATAAACCTGGACTGCAGGTCACGTAATGAGTCGAGCACTGACCTGGTCCCAGCTCGTAGTCTAGATTTAATGGCACGCTAAGGCAGGAGGAAACTAGGACACGTGTTGTTAAAGTAAACTGAGAGTTTTAATGTGATAGTTCACCTTGTAATGTATTGTAGAGCTGCAATGATGAGTCAGATATTCAATTAATCTACAGAAAAATACTTTTTGTTTTAAATATCTTTTGCAGGTTTAATAGATAAACTCTAATTGATTGGGCTTTGAGAAATGATCACATATTTATTTATTTATTTATAACGATTAACTAAGAAAACAACCAGCCCTTTAATAGACAATAAAAGCTCTAATATGTTGTACACCTTATGCAGCTCTTTCATAATTACTATGAAGACGAGATTACAGCTGGGGATTAAGATATTATGTGATCAGAAGAAAGTATAAGCAGAGTTTAAGATGCCCGCAGGCTCTGTGCCCATTAGCAGTGAGGCCACCTGAACCGTCCTGAGTCCAGTACTCATCCTTTCTGCCGGTGATGGGATGGCGTGTTTTCAGGACCCCCGGCCTGGTTGTTTGGTGTGTACGGAGCAGCTGGAGAATCGCCCTGTTTGTGTTGATAACTCGGTCAAATATGCAAAAATATTGACTGGTGGGAAAACAGATGTAGGACACGCGTTCGTCAATCATTTACCGGAGACTTAGTTTTTCCTTGTCCGTGGCCTGCAGTCAGCATAAATTTGCCTGTTTTGAGTAAAGCTGTCATGTTGTAGGCAAATGGTTACGTTTATGACTTTGCAGCGCTCTGTGTGGGTGATAACAATGTAAAGAGCGTGAAAGTGATGAAACATTAACTAGATTTTTAATGAGGTGTGGGTGAAGTTAAACAACGCGAAGGAAGGAGTGAGAGTACAATGTAGACATGGCACGATAAGGCTGCAGTAATTATTTTAATTATTGATTAATGTGCTGATTATTTATCATTCTATCTCTCAGATGTTCACAGATCTTTAAGATGACATATTTAAATGTCTTGTCAGGTGAAAGTTTGCACAGTAACTTCAGTGTCTGCGTGTGGGTTTAGTCCTCAGTCAGCAGTGTGAGTAAACAAAGTTTTCATGAAGCTGCCAAGTGAGATGATCGTGAACGTGCCATAAATGTGTAAAATGAGTAAAATTCTGTGCATCTCTTCGCTGGACGCCTACTTACACCTCCTGCTTTATGTGGTCTACATAATGCGGTCCACAGTTTGTGTTGTCATGTGTTGTGAGTGCACGCATTAGCCACAGATACCACTGTGGGATTAGTCTGCATTACTTTAGCTTTAGTTTATTAACACTGCATCGTTCATATTGGAGTATGCTGGTGGTTTTTGTATTCATCTTGTGTTACCTGCTAACACATTTATTTGCAATTACTACAGTTAATGTGTACACATGCACAGGTTGCCAACCAGCTGTGTTCTTTGAGCTGGGAGCTGTTTTATTGTGTGTAAGGTGTGTGATACATACAGGTACCATTAATCCACTCGCACTGGTGGACCAGGGAGGGTTAACCCACGTTCAGTCATCCTCATGCTGGTAACCTTTGTTCAGAAAAGAAACAAGTGTGCTCTTGAATGCCCCTATGGTAAATAAAACACGTTAAAGTGTCCTTTCAGTGGAGAAAACACATTACCATATAAGGTGTCTTTCCTTTGGAGAAAAACGCGACACGTTACCATATAAGGTGTCTTTCCTGTGGAGAAAACACGACACGTTACCATATAAGGTGTCTTTCCTGTGGAGAAAACACGACACGTTACCATATAAGGTGTCTTTCCTTTGGAGAAAACACGACACATTACCATATAAGGTGTCTTTCCTTTGGAGAAAACACGACACGTTACCATATAAGGTGTCTTTCCTTTGGAGAAAACACGACACATTACCATATAAGGTGTCTTTCCTTTGGAGAAAACACGACACGTTACCATATAAGGTGTCTTTCCTGTGGAGAAAACATTACACTTTACCATATAAGGTGTCTTTCCTTTGGAGAAAACACGACACGTTACCATATAAGGTGTCTTTCCTTTGGAGAAAACACGACACATTACCATATAAGGTGTCTTTCCTTTGGAGAAAACACGACACGTTACCATATAAGGTGTCCTTTCAGTGGAGAAAACATAATGCAGTGTCGTATAGGGTGTCTTTGCTATGGAAAAAATGTGCTAAAATTCCCTCTTGGTTGTCCTTTTTATCTTTTAGCCCCTGACGATGTGAGTCCGTCATTGTCCTCTTGTGCATCCCTACATGAAATATCCGCACGGCTCAAAGGATTTCTAGCTGTAGGTCTGAGTTCAGTTCAGCTGTGGTGGCGGCTCTGCAAAGAACATCATCATTTAGTGCTGTTTGTGGGGAAAGATAACTGGTACTCCCTTTGAGACTCATTTTGAGTTTGACGGGCTCCTGAAACTCAGCTCAGTTTCTTCAAAAGAGCCGTTAAACAAAGCGTCTGCTCAGATCACAGTCAGGCGTGTTCCCCCTGTGAGATAGTCGAATTAAAAGGCAGAGAGAGGGAGTCCTTCAGCGAGACAGAGCAGATTTAGTACCGACAAACTTGAAGAGTTATCCTGATGACAGGGCTGGAGCTGTGTGCTGTAGCTCATATCACCCTGAACGTCTTTTAATTATGTACTCGCTGCACTTTGGAGTGCTTTGTGTACACTTAACGGCTAAATTTAGTATATGAACGTTCTTTCAAATAAGTTGGAATAGAGATGTTTGTTTATGTTCCGCTGCTCTGTAGTTCGGCCATTTGTCTTTACGGTTTGGTCAGTATTTATGTTTTGGGGTAAAAGCAGAAATTCAAGATCTGATTTGAGACCACATTTGCTTAAGTTAGGGTTAGCGTTAATGCTAATAAAAAAAGAGCCAATTCTTTGAAGTCACCTGACAAAACTGAGTTGCAATAACAAGGGTTCAAATAAACGATTCATAAATTATGTGAAGATGACCTGGATTGCCATCTTTAGATGGCCAAAATAGCTAAAGAAGGCTGATTGAGCCTCCAGCGATGTCTCCACATTCAAAAACTTTCTTGGAAATGCTCAGTTTGATGATTGAATCTTGTAAAACGCTAACATGACTCACAAAATGTCGATAAACCCTGAAAACACTCGACATCAACCAAGAATTTAAATTATTATCTTTATTATTGGTTGATTTGCTGTCATTGGTTCAAATATAATTGGTGCAAACCAAAGAAAAACAATCCAGAAGCTGTGATTGAGTCTGGGTTGCGTCTCTGGTTGAAAGATGACTTGAATGATACAAAATGGCTGCAATTAATCAACTACACGTTTGGCCTGTTCTTAAGACGAGTAATCTTCCTGCTTTTGAAGTGCAGCCTTGCCAAGCCGCTCACAAGCCAAGCACCCTCAGGCAACCTCTGGCATCTTACATTTCACCGTCAACAGATAGATTTGAATATGCAAATCCATTTACAGCAGGAGAACGAGCACGTCGCACTGCAAAGAAACAGCTCTGCCTTCAAACGAAGTAACAAACGTCAGCCCGGTGTCAGTGATACATCACTGCAATCTTAAGTTTAAAAAAAAAAAAAAAAGTTGAAATAGCACATGAACACTGTCGCTCAGGCAGCAGTCGGCTCATTTATAGCCCAGGGGTTTTCCTGGCTAGCACGGTGCAGGGAATCGGTGTACACGGTTGGCCAGTGGTTACCAGGGAGACACAGACCCAAGGTAAACAGTAGGAGCAGTGTTTGAGCTGAATCGTGCACTGTCTGCCCGAGTCCCCAACGTGGAGGACTTTGGAAAAGCAGCCTGGAGTTAATATAAGAGTCTCTATTCATATCTATAGCTCCTCGCGGAGAGAGGAGCACTTTATTCAGCGCTCTGGATGGAGATTGGGTGGTGGTACATTTCAATATTATCTGAGGCAGAAGGAGAAGGAGAAGTATTGTGCTGCATGAATTGGAGCTACTGGTTTCTGAGAGCCGGGACATGAATTGTATTAGTGTGTATGTACAATAGCTGTTTTGATAGCGTTTATCTGGCCAACAATAGACAGTCTGTGGATAGCAGGACATATGGTATGAATCAGCAACAGTCGGGGGGCCGATTAATTCTCATTGTACTGCGCTCAAACAATATATTTTATAGCTGACCACACACACTCGTGCGCCTGCACTCTCACACTCTTTGCTCTTGATTTCATAGATTAGGTTGAGCTCTGAAAGAGCTTTTGTAGTCATGACTCACTACACTCAAGGTTTCCATTGAATTTAGCAGAGCTAGCATCACGTCCAAAGTCTGTTCTGTTGTACACAGGTGTGTTTCATTTTGTCATCATCTGTTGGAAATGTTCATACGATATTGTTGTCCCAAACGTATAAAAAACACATCAGTGAACCTCAAAGTTTAAGAGGTCAGGGTGATTTATCGAGTCGATCAAACTGTCCTGCTGCTGTTTGTCCTCCACAGAGCAGAGCCTCTCTCTGACCCGGTGGCTCACCAAATGTTTGTGAGAGTAAAATAAAAATAACATATTGTGGCAGGCAGCACAGAGAGACAGGAAGTAGATCTCAGCGATGTCAGCCCTTTAATGACCTTCAACACAGGGGACAAGACCTCAGAAACCACTATATGCTATTACAGGCTGTATACTCTGTTGTTATGTCTGTCAGTCTGTGGGGCAAAGCGACAGCCCTCCTGCATGAGTTTGGGAGCTTTTCAGAGAGGTCGTGAACACCAGCCTCTTTAGTTTGGGGGGGTGGTCGCGACTCTCGAGGCTAAATTCCACCGGGCACGGACGCCAAAGCCCAACCAGAAACGGCGTGATCCGTTCTGATCTTTGACAATCGATTAATCGTGTTTAAAAAATACACAATCTATAAACAAAGGAGGATGAAAGCTCAGGCTGATGCTTCCAACTGCACCTATCCTCATCTTTTCTCTGCATGTTTCTTCAGGTGTTGGACAAACACAAAGCCATGGACAGCATGGTGGAGCTGCTGCAGGTGTACCCCGAGGAGGACGACGCGTACGGAGAGCTGCTGGAGGCCACGACTCAGCTCTACCACTACCTGCTTCAGCCTTTCAGGGACATGAGGGAACGGCAATGCTGCGCAGACAGCAGATTAAGGTACACACACACACACACGGATACCGATACCATCTGTTTCAGGGCTTGATTTAAGTAGGTTTAGACCTCTCTCCGCAGCTAGCTAACTGGTCTGTCCTGAAACACACTCTGACTTGTGGTCAGACTGCCTCTCTGCTGCACCAGTCACAACGCTATTTTTGTGGTTTGGCAGCTTTTTAAAGTCGTAGTTAGTGCTGGGAAACGAGCCCTGAACCGCTCTCCATTGAGTCTAGCCTCCTAAGCTCGCTGTAATGACATTAGCATTAGTTGCTGAGGCTACGTGTGATGATGATGATGATGATGATGATGATGATGATGATGATGATGATGATAGTATAGTAGCCGGTCCGTGCTACCCTGTAGCTTTGTATCCGGGGGCTGTGGAGGGCAGAGGATCAGCCCGAGAGGCCCAGAGCGGCTTAACAAGCAGCATAAGTATTATTACAGCAGCCACTAAACCACTCAGTAATTCTGCAGCTTCAGCACACTCCTCTGTTTTCCACACTCTTTGCTCACTCCATCTTTGTTGTTTTTCTTCATTAGAGGCTTGAAAAGGGAAGTAAATCCTCAAGACTAATCTCTGCTGTCTAACTCAGCCTTCATAGATTCAGCCTTAACACATGCCTGGTCTGTACGCTCCGAGGACGCCGCAACAGCTCAGCAGGAAGTTGAGTTTGAGAACGACTACAAATACGAAGCAATAAAGCGACATAACTCGTCCGCGTGATGAAGATCCTTCAGCTGCTGTGTCTGCTGACGCACAGTCGCTTTGTGTTTCTGAAGGTCTGCTCTTCATTGACAAAATGTCACATCATGATTTCATGAAGTCACAAGCTGAGAAAAGATTTGCACACTAACTCTACAGTTTGTAGTGTTTAGTTTTTAAAAATCGAGCCAACCAGCTCTGTAAACGGGAAGTGTAAGGTCGCCACGTGTCTCCTGTGATCCGATCACACGTCGGCAGCTCGAACTACGTCACTTCTCCACTTCTCCACTTCTCCACGTCTCGAGTGACCACCTGTAATCTGACCTCTATGTAAATAAATATGTGCATCATTTCCGGTTTCTGTGGAGCACTCCGTCCGTTTGTGCCGATTTGTAACGTGTTTGAGTCCAACTCGGAGTGGTTTCTTCTTAACCCATTGATTGATCATTGATTACCTGGACTTTTGTTTCACTGTCTCTTGTACAGATTGGGTGACGTTCTCTCCACTCTTCATCGCTGCCTTTCATGCCAGTGAGTTAGTTTAAGGGAATATACAGACGTTTATTAACATTAGAGGTGGAGGTTTGCTGGGAAAGTCTAAGCCTCACTGTGTTTAGACTTGACTGATTTCATTTCTATGATTAAATTCTGGTAAGCGGTTGGTTTTATCTCACCCTGTTGATGTTTGTGAATCATCGCTTTGCGTCATCGCTGACAGGCGTAGCATTGCGTGACTGCAGTCCTTTTAAACGCGCTTTGTACGTGCATCGTATTGTACCAAACAAAGACACTTCTACAGACACGTTTAATACTCAGAAGCTGTACGGTCAAATAAAACGATAAAACAGCCTTTGTGCTTGAGCTGAGCGGCGCGTACAGGTGTGTCTGACTCTGAGGTGGACGGAGTCCAGCGGGTCGGAAAAAAACATCAAAGCGTGCTGATGGTGGAGAGAAGAGAGGCAGAAATAACAAGCTAATCCAACAGAGAGAAACATCATGAGCAGAACTCAGACGGTGTGTGTCTTATTAGACTGGACGGAGCGGCCCGCTTTGATATTCTGCTGTTTAACCGGACTCATGCTGCCTCATTCACCCTCTGTGCTGCTGTCAGTACTTTCCTCTCTCTAAACTACATTCCTCACCCAGCATCCGTCTCACAACCAACACAAGCGACTGCGTGGTGTGTTTATGAGTGTATTATGATGGTATTTGTGTTCTCTGGGCGGGTGCTGATCTAAATTAAGACATTTTTACTGGGAGCGTTTGTAGCATTCGTCTTAAAGGTTCAGTCTGCTGCTATTTTTACCGTCAACGAATCCCATAAAAACGACAACAAAGGCTGATATAAAGTATTCATTCATTACCACGGACATATACTGCAGTTGAGCACCAAATGTGGATTAATCCGCCGCTGAAAATAGTCCAACAAACGTAGTATTTCCTCCCGTTTGAGTGATCTGCTTAAAATCTACATTAAATTATTAAAAACTTTACATGTGGTTCCATGTGAAAAATATACAATCTTAGTCAGATGTTGAGTCAGTACTTATGTGTGATATCTAAATCCAAATCTCAGCTGTCACACAGTGGAGTCATATAAAGTGTGATGGCAGTGGGCAGGTAGTGACTCCTGAATCAATCTGCTCTGCTGCTCCATCAGGAGCTCGCGTGGTGGATGTGAACCGCTGTCCGTGATGTTGAGCAGTTTGTGGAGCATCTGTCTCTCTACACGCACCGTCAGGAGAATCTTCAATACACAGTAACACTACAAGAAAAACGCGTATCGGAAATCTGTGATCAAATCTTTCGAGGATTTTTCATCGGTTCATAGATTTAAAGTCAGGACGTGAAGGCTTCTGCTGCGCTTAAATGTAGCGTTAAAATACATGAAGAAACGAGTCACTTCTACCTGCAGACTTCCAGAGTTGTTTCTGACATGCTTTATGACTCTCTCTCTCTGAGAATCTGACCTCTGTGTGATGCCAAAGTTTCCAGCTCCACCACCTGCTCCCCCCGGGGCAATCCAACGGCTGAAAACAAAGCTGCATGCAAATGAAGCCTCGATGCAGGCAGAGGCGGTTTGGCTTCTCTCGAACTGATGAGTCAGGGAATCGCAGGGATGGCTCCCTCTGTGAAGACAGAGAAACAGGAAGGAGTCTGGGAATTAGAGCTTGGGGGACTGTCGTTTACATACAGTTTGCATCTGAAGGTGAGCCTGACTATCACAGACTTCACCAGCAAGTGTGAACACACACCGCACAGAGCTTCAGCCTCAAAGACAGACTCAGTTTGAATGTTTTAACAAACCGAACTTCAGATTAAATCTTGTTGACAGTCGAAGGAATGTCGCACAGGAAAACCTCGAGATGATTTGTGGCGTCAGGACTGTTTTAACGTCGATATGACGAGCTTTTCTATTCGGACGCTACAACCAACGATTGATAATTGACAATAATTTAAATGTTGAAATGTTGGATGTACAGTCTGCTCACGTTCGAGTCCAACTCCACGTTTCATGCTCCATCGTAGAAATGTTTAGTTACTCTTTAATAGGAAGTTGAAGATGAAAACTACAGACAGATTTACACATAAACATGTAGGTGGTGATCATGTCTGAGCACGTACGCAGATCAGTGTTTGATCTGTGTGATTTTGGTGTTTGTGGACAGACGATCACGTGACGTGTTAGATAACTCATGACAAAAACCAGTATGTATTCTTGTTTTTCACAAAACCAGAGCGGTTTGCTACTCCAGCTCGACGTTAGACGTTGGAGGGCGGCTGTGGCTCAGGAGGAAAAGCGAGTCAGGCACTAATCAGGTGATCGGTGGTTCAGTCGTCAGGCCTGCGTGCTGAAGTGTCCTTGAAACTGGCAGCATTTAAAGAACAACGGAGAACTAATGTGGCTGCTGTGTTTGTTTGGTGCAGAGCTCGAGCAGACGACCGGGCTGTGCTCCAGCTATGACGGAGCAAGTGACCCAACTACATCACTCATAACAGAAAGTGGAACAGAAGCCGAACATTTCCTGTAACAGCGACGCTCTTTTCCCATCATGACGAGACAAAACAGTAAATGATCTCATTTGAGACAAGTCGTTTGGTCTTCAGCTGACATCTGAGTCATCAGACCGACAGGTCATCATCTGAAGGCTGACTAATCGAGTGAAGACTCAAATATTCTGCTTTGTCTCTGCAACTCTTTGTGCTCGACGCAGCTGACACCGAAGCTGAGCCGGTGAATGAACGAGCAGATGGAGACGTTGAATGAATGAGTGACTCGCCAACAAAGGGGGTGTCGAGTATTTCGGTGAATGCCGCATTGTCGCACATGTGTCGGTGTCCGGTTTCCCCGAAGGTCAGAGGGCAGCCATGAATTAAAAATGCGGCCTCCCTCTCTCTCTTAACGTGTCCGAGCTCCGGTTACCGTGTCACATCGATGCGCTGTCACGTGGCAACGGTTGTCACGGCGGCCGCCTGAACACCTGCTGTGTTTACCTCCAACTGTCAAACAAATTTTAAAATATGGCACAGCATCATATGCAAATGAAGGCACACCAGGACTCACACAAACAGTTTTACTCATTTATAAAACGGTCTGAACGTTTTGTTACATCCTTCCAGAAGTTTTGGATCTTCTGACATTCCCACAGACAAAGCAGACTTACTTAAAGTTTCTATTTATTGTCTGTTTATTTCTATTTATTTGCAAACACACACAGAAACTCGTTCTGTGGTGCATCTTTAAAATTTCCGTCTTGAGAAATGTGGACAGCAGCAACAAGAAAGTGTTTAATTAATGTAAATAAAATAACTAAGGCAGAGTGCCGACTAAGAAGTCAATGTCAGTGTACATTTAAAGCTGATAAACCAGACTCAGACATTTAAAGAAGGATACTGATACAAACGGCTGTAGTCTCATTAGATCCAGATGTTTACCACAGTTCCCCCGTGGTAATCGATTACTAAGTAGTCCTGTAAGACTTGCAGAGGTCTTTATCTTATCCTCAAAGTTTCTGTCTTCTCTCATCTGTCGGTGGCTCTCGGACACAAACACATTTATTCCTACTGAAGATGTAAATCTTTAGAAACTAATCAAAATATCTCTTTAAGAATACTCGTGCATCTCTTAGGGACTACTTTCAGTGGCGGATGAATCCACATTTGGTTCTTTAGTGTGTATTTGTGGCAGCAGGATGGTGTGTGTGTGTGTGTGTGTTCATGGTGATGATGGTGAAGCAGTGTGACTCATTGATGTGTTTTTAATAGTTTTTTTTCGACGACAATGGAGCTCCGTGGCACACAGGAAGAACATGTGACACAATACGACGCGTTCATTGTTTATTGTTTTAACTTTTCATGAGTTCAGTTCAATTTAAAAACGTTGAATCCGTCCAACCTGAGAGAGTCTGCACGGCGTCGCGGCGTGTCACTCACAAGCTTTCTATTTTAACCAAATGAGATAAAGACCGCAGCGCTCCACCGCGAGAAACATCGTCACTTCTATTTCAGGGAGAGTCTCTGACGCGTCTGTGTTTTGTCACCAGCAGCTGTTGACCAGAGGTGTTAAGTGAAATCACAGTTAATCCCCCCACACACACACACACACACACACACACACACACACACACACACACACACACACACACACACACACACACACTGCTTCCTGCCTGTCACACACAAGAAGAAAAGCAAGCTGGTACATACAGGTGTAAAACTGAAGCTACCATGTGACTAAACAAATCAGCATTTAGGTGTGTGGTGGCGTCTCACACACAGTGATGAATGGATGATGTCCTCACATGGCCACGCAGGACATTTTATGTTAAAACAATCACATGCAAAGACTGCAGAGTCTCGCAGACCGGTTTCAGCTCTAGTTTTCTGGTCCCAAACGACGGGCCGAGCTCCTCGCTCTGTCTGATCCGCGTCACGTTCGCTCTCCTCTGTGTTTGTTTGAGTCGCCTTCATGCAAATTCTCTGCCTGCGTCTGTGACGTAACGTCGCCTCCAAAGAACGCGACGAAATAAACAATACACCACAATATGAAGCTGTCGCCACGTGATGGATTATCCTTTCAGCACGCGTGTTTTATTTGGGTCACAATATTTACAGAAACAATTAACAAAAAGAGACCAAAGTTAGAATTTATTGTGGCTGCCTCATTTTTTCAATTTCACACTAACCCGACCAAACTGATGCCAACATGTCTGATTTATTTAAACTTTCTTTAATACAGCTGTATAAATTTAACATAAGTATAATGATTTTTCATGTTTTAGTTCTGGTTTTAAACCTTTTGTGGCCTCAGAGTTTGTGTGAGGTCCTCTAAACCTCACACAGACATCACTTGTGACGTCAGCGTTATTTGGTGTTGAAGGTAATCTGGGTGTTTGAGGTGACTCTCCTCACACACCTGGATAAACGTCTGTGGTCTGAGTTGCCTTTTGGGTAATGTAGGCACTGTAGGATGAAATTATGGTAATTACATGATCGCTGTCGGTCTGGCAGCGTTACAGGAGGGTCGCCTCCTTTTTAAACATTTGTTGAGCGTTAGTTTGATTTAATAAACTGTGGCTTTGCTTTGTTTGGTTTTATTTCGTTTTTCTTCAGTTTCTTTTGTCCGATGTGTCACCTCTTTGCTTTTTCACAGACTTTTCATGGAAGACGTGTTTTTAATCCACCTCTCTGCACGTGCATCACCTTCAGACTCGTGTTTAATTTAACGAAGAGGTGCAGAGAATCCTTTCTGTAATGCGTTTTGCTTCGTCTGACAATCAACCAACTTGATGCAGATGTTCTGCTTCAGCCTGAGAACGACGACGACAACAACACAAAGAAGTTGACAGCAGATTGTGTGTGTGACGCGTCAGCCGGCCCGGGGGTGAATTTCTCCACCATTTGTCATTCTGCGGGTGTTAAAGTCCGGAGCCGGCTCCGAGTTCACACGCCGGTGCAGCGTCTGTTTCAGCGCTCCACACTGTGTCCGTTCTGTTAGAGGATACCTCAACAATGAGATCAGCGCCGCGAGCGACGCCAGCTCGTGTTTTCTTTCACGTTCGACTCGTGAGTTTTCTGTCAGACTTTTTCTCTCTGCTCTCTGACGTAACCCTCCACCCCCCCAAAAAAACACTCCCTGTTCTCATGCCTCACGTGCAGACACACACACACACACACACACACACAGTCTGCTGACTAACATAAATCAAGGCCTTTCTGAGGTTTGTTGGTGATTATTACGGTGCTGTTTGTTTTTGAGCACACACACACACTCTCTCACACACACACACACACACACACACATCTGTTCCACATTGAGATATTAATATATGAGTGTAATGTGCTGAGGCCCTCACAGGGAGTTCATGTGTGTGTCTGTGTACATTTTGTTCCATGTGGTCTTCTCCTGGAGGAGGAGGAGGAGGAGGAGGAGGAAGAGGAGGAGGGGGGTTCAGTTCTCAGTCAACACCCAGGACAGGACTCCTCCACGTGGCACTGCTCGTCCCCCCCTCGTTTCTCACTCTTTTTCACATTGCCCGACACGACCGCTCAACTGTAAAGACTGAACTCTGCTTGACGTGCGGCGTCGTGCCACAGTACCGGAGCTTCAGGCACCGGAGCGGGGTTCGAGATTTGTCTGTTTCGTTAGCAGAGTTCTCCTTTTATTTACTGTTCCGCCAGCTCAGTAGGACACTGGGTTAGTGTCACTGTAAACATAAACATGCACAGGCATGGTCGCGGCTCGCTGTTAGCACCATCTGCTGGTCATACAGAGCACTGCAGCCCACTGCGGGACACGTTCAGCTGTACATGTGTATTTGTTATGATCATATTACTTATGATCAAAAAGGTCAACAGTCTTCGATCTTTCCGCCTCAGTCCTCGTGTGCACAAAGGCTGCTGAGTGTCCAGCTCCTGTTCTGGCACGACACTGGCAGACACTGTTCACGTTTCAGTGATTTTTCCGCGGATAAGTTTGATATTCATCATTAATAAACAGCGGTTTGCACTGTGGACTTGCAGCAAGAAGGTTCTTGGTTTGAACCTCAGCTCGGGCCTCGTTCCTGATACTTCCTCCAAAGACACAAATCTGCAAATCTGCTTAGACAGAAACAAACGTCTGCTGAATTAAGGCGGACCTCACGGCGAACTCGCCAACTCCATGGCAACACGACACTTCATGTTCACATCCTCCTAAATTTAGAGTGACCTGCTTTAACAGCTCTCTTTGACCTCCATCAGATCTCCCTGGAGACGGAGCGCCTCGGCCCTCGTCGCGTGGAGAGTCTGCGGAAAGAGGATGAGGAGTGGCAGAAGAAGGCTCACGCCGCCGTCCTCTCCATTCAGGACCTGACCGTCAAGTTCTTTGAAACCACGACCCGAGCGCAGAAAGGTAAACACCTAAAGGAGGCACTTCCTCTCTCCGCGTGGGGATTTGTTTTCCTCTGTGACCTTTGAACCTTTGTGCTGCGTGTTTACGGAACGCTTCAGCGTTCCTCGTGTCCGACCCTCTCGCATACCGAAGTCTCCCTTTCCTCCAGAAGTATTTTTAATCCTCAAAACATCTCAGCTATGAAGCACGGGTAACACGTCAACTGAATTTCTGGTCAGGCGTGGAATAATGGTCAGTTTTCAGGCTGTTTAGTCATAAGACATCAGAAGAATCTTCACATAAAGAAGCTGT
>JABGLX010000151.1:0-64535 GCA_014281875.1 Nibea albiflora | reverse complement strand
TTGATGTTAACTTGGTGACTGTTTATTGTTATTGGATCAAAACAACCCTTCACTTAGGTGAAATGCTAACCATAGGTACTGGATAAAACTCATTTACCCACTGGGTTAACCTTTTATCATTTCACTCCCACTCCTCAGACCTGGTGGACATTGCACCAGTGTAGTGTATTTTTAGCCATCTATAGTATTAGCTTGTCTCTTCTAAGGTTAAAGTGCATATTATATTATAGTGTGAGAACTTGCAATGCTCCTCTCTTGGTGACGCCTAACCATTTGTGCAATGACCTCTCTCACTGTGAAGCCCATTTGTTAGTATTTACAATCTCTCATGCTGCACGAGAAAGTAAACATTCTACTGTCTTCACGAGTGGGGTGGATGATGTGCAGTGCTGCTAGAATAAACATCCCATGGTGTTTACGATCTCTCTTAGTAAGAAAACAGGTGGTCAAGTAAGTTAGGGAGGATAATGACAGAGGTTGATTCCTTAACAGGACAGGGTTCAGAATGTTTATTCATGAGTTTGTGAATAAAGACCTAGCCCAGGGGGGATTCGGGGAATTCGGACCACTCGGCATGAAGATCCACAGAGATGCATCTCAGACTCGCTTGTTTCTTGTTCAATAAAGTCCTAATTATTCAAGTCAAGACGAGTTGCGGCTCTTTTCTTCCCAAGCTTCCACGAACCGACTTCAGCAGCCATGAGAATTCACTACACCAGCTTTGATGGCATCAGAACCATATAATCATATAAAATTATACAAATATCGAACTCAAACTTACCTCCTTTAATTTGGATGACAGTTTTTGTCTTTGTTTAATTTTGAACATTTTTCAAGGTAAGGTAAAACTGGGCTTGTTCCACTTTGCCGTTGGCTAAAAGCCATCGGGCAGATTCAGGAATCCACCTGCAATTATATTAAAAATAATACTAATTAAAAATACGACATCATTGAAATTGCTGGAACTGACTGAGCTGTACATGGTTAATGCATCTTCAAACATGCACGTGTTTCACTACACCAGGTCAAAACTGCAAATCCTAACGGGGCTGTAACAGCCATGATCAGGGTCCGCCAGTCATTTACCAGGAAGGCAAATCCAGCCAGCAGCATGTTACCTGCAGACCAGGACAAGCTACCGATCACACCGATGAACGACCTATGAGTTGTGTCGACCCACTCAATGCCTGCAAGGTAAAGGAAAATGACCAAATAATGAATAAGAACGTCATATGATCACGATTTAAGGTGATATGGCAAATTATTGGCTTACTGAGAACTATTGAGGTGATGCCGATTCCTGTCAGTCCAAACCCGGTGAGAAATCTCAACACTGCAAACATAATGAAAGAGTTTGCGAAGGAGCTGGAGAAGCCAAAGACGATGTGCCATGATGTACGAGGCCAGAAGAGTTGTTTTTCCTTCCGTACCTGGATACAACAAAGGAAGTACAACGAGAACGAGAACAGATTTAACTCCTGTTGATGTCACACTGACTTCAGGCCTGGGGAGCAGTGAGTAATATTAGCTGGCTGATGTCTTGTGTTGTAATGTAATCAGAACAAATACACGTGTACAGCTGTTCATATTTAGCCCAGTGGGATTACACTCTGAAACTTGTAGCGCTAATCACCAAAATAAAAGACCGAGTTCCACACAGCATGCTTAAATAGTAAAATAAACATGAAGATGAAATGTGTAAAAAACACAGTTCAGTTCCTCATGAAAATGTTGGAGACAAACTTTTTATTATACACATACTTATCACAGAGGAATCCAAAAACGATGGCCCCGATCATCACTCCAAAAAGAAGATAGTGCTTGTGGTTTTTGTCAGACTTTTTCTATCACAGACAAGGTCCCACTGAAAAAGCATATAAGAGACAAACGGCGGTTAGATCTGTTTGGGTACCTGTTTAACTTATGTGCTAAATACCAGATAAAAAACAGCACAACTCCTGTGCTTTACATGAAATGCTACTTCATCAACTTTAAACTGGAAGTCAAAGAAAGTCAGACATTGTACCTCTGTTGCCAGTGTGGAGGGTGAAGGAGGAGTTGTCATAAACCCATCCATTCTGACACCGGACTATTGGCAGGTCAGCGGCGTTGGAGCCGTTAGCCAAGAGCTGAAACTGAGGCTCTGCAAACATCTCGCAGGATTTCGGTTCCCCCATTTTCTCGTAGCGGAACGCTGACTCTAAGTCTCTGCTCCTGAGTTAAATTTCCAAGCGCCCTCCATCGTGCAGTGCGCTGATGTCACAGCGGTGAGGAGGCAGCGCAGCGATGAAGTTATTCAATAAGAAGTGACAGGGAAGAACGATTCGAGGGCTGCACAGCAGGATGATGAGGGAGATTTGGAAAGGCCCAAAACCGTCGATCTCCTCCAGGATATTCTCGAACTTCATGGTCACCTTACGGCTTAACAAAGAGAGATTTAGATTTACTTTGAGAGAAATAAAACATGAAATAAATCAGTTAAATAACTCACTGACTGATGGACTATTCAGAGAAAACTGTGCCTCTCTGTTCTGTGAGCAAAACTGAATTTGGGTTGGACAAGCAACATGATCATTTAGCTCTGCATCACCTTTGGACACTGTAAAGCTGTAAAATATTACATGTTACAGATTACACATTAGTACACGTCCAACATGCACACAGATCCTCTCAAACATTCACT
This sequence comes from Nibea albiflora, assembly GCA_014281875.1. NCBI lineage: Eukaryota > Metazoa > Chordata > Actinopteri > Sciaenidae > Nibea > Nibea albiflora. The sequence continues at coordinate 61,852 of JABGLX010000151.1, read as the reverse complement.
AAACCTTTAAATGATGTATTTTCATGTCAAACATGAGATTTGAAAGAAAAAAAGAGAAAGAAATAAAACACAACTTACGACAATGAATATTAAAGTGGCTATAATCAATAGTTTCATAATATCTGAGTGTCTCTGGTTGTGAATTATCAGCTGAGTCTGCAGCTCTTCTTGTCTTTATCATGACTGTCAGTTCACAGTTTATCTGTTCTGGTTCACTTTCAGAGAAAAAGCTGCAAAACCATCACCAACAGCAACAGGCAGGTACACAGTTCTCTCCTTCCACAGTGAGTTTTAGCTGCTCTCTGTGAGGATGAAACAGTCTGACTAATCAGATTAACCTGTGTGCCAAATGTACTGATTAGCTGTCTGTGCAAATTCAGTAAACAGCACACACACAAAAAAAAGAACATCGCAGTGGGAGAATAGTGAATAGTCCACGCAGAGTCAAAATGACTGAAAAGAAAGTTACACATTTGCACAAGAGCGGCGGGTGATGTAACATGACAATGTTTAACTGCCAGACCGAAGCACAGATGAGACAGAAAACAGGCCAGCAAAAAGACAAGGACAGAAAATGAAGTAAGATGAGACACGTAAGGAAAGAAATTCAACATAAAAAACTAAACAAGAAACAAAAAAAAACATGACATACAGAGGTTAATGAAGACAAAAATGAGGTCGTGTGTGTGTGTGTGTGTGTGTGTGTGTGTGTGTGTGTGTGTGTGTGTGTGTGTGGACTGGCTGCAGACAGAGGGCAGCACAGGCCTAGCAGCAGGACAATGTGAGTAGTTCAGTGCTGGAGCTTCACGTAGCTTCAAGCTCATAACTCCTGTGTGTGTGTTCAAGGATTTTACTTTACACAATATCTTGTTTACTAATAAATGTGTAACTAAATATGAATTGTCGGTCTGAGTGTAATTAAGTTGTTAGTTTTCATATTTCATGTGCGTCCATGAGAATGTGAGTACACTGTTAAGTTTTGGCACCTTTGTTGCCGTATATTTTTATTATCCTCTGATTTCATGCACATATACTTTGAAGGTCACATTATGTTTGTTTATTAATGTGTTTTATACTTATATTAGTCCTGACATTTGTTTTTTTAAAAAGGGACTGTTGCACATTTCCTCTGTGTGCAGCACAGCAGTAGTTGTCATGTGCATTGGAGCCTTCCTGAGCTGTGAGGTTGACAATTATTGATGCTCCCTTACTTAGTAAACATTGCTTCTTTATTGTTTCCTGTTTGATACAATCTATCAGTGATTCTGAGAACTGCTACATGCATCAATGACCGGGCCTCACTGATTACTGATTTCATACTTTAGATTTAGCCTATAGTCTCTAGGATGACCTCACCCATCACGTTGTATAATGATAATAAATGAAGCTTGTACCTTGAAATAGAGTTTACCCGCTGTTATCCTTCGTCCAGTTCATTAACAAATCTCTTCCTGATGCTCTTTGAGTCTCTGTTCTAAGCAAAAATATATTCAGGCTTCAGCCGTCTTCGTCAAATCAAGACATCAGACAAGTCTTTTTTGTACAAATGGGTTTCCCCATAAAGAAATCCCCCTCTCTCACTTTGCTGTTATTCTTCAGTTGTATCTGTCAAAATGACATATAAATATATTTGTGTGGTTGCTGTCCTCATCACGGACACAGAAAGTACAAGAACAGGAGGGATGATACAGCAGGAGAAACCTGGTTCAGTGTCCGTTTGGGCAGCTGAAACTGTGTGAACAAACTGTGATGCTGGAAAATCCAAAAATAAGTTTTAAAAAAAGTTCAAATATGCAGTGTTTACTAAACCAGATGATGAACTGCTGGACAAAGTAGAAATCATTAAAAATCTATTTCATTTTTTTTTTCATTTGTTAAATTTTAGAACAATCTTCAGTATATTGTCATATTTCTAGGGTCAGTATAAACAATATAGAAATGGACTCACCTTGTTATTTTTGCTGTCTTCCAGAGTTGATCAGAAAACTTGACTTGATTCTGAAACACACAAACACAATCTGTTGGGAGAAATGATCCAAACCAGGCGGTTCGAATAATCTTGTGACACAAAGAAGTCACAAGCAAATCACACTTTTCACCTCCACTTCACTGTTGTCCCACCTGTTCCACTTAATGGGGCAACAAGCTCTGCTTTGTTTGCCCTTTATCTTATGATGCATCGAACACAGTCTCTCTCCCAACTATTCCTCGTGGCTGCACTGTTTATATCCTTTATATTCCGGTGACAGTAGTCACAGACACACTCGCAGACACAGTGTTTCTAGGCGCCATACATTACATGTGACACAACAATTAGTCTTTAGATCATATTTCAATGTGTTACACCACACATCACGTTATGCTGTAAGATGCATTACACTGTAAACATAACACACTGCATTGTATAAGACGTGATCTGATACCGATATGATCTGTCTCTCAGGACATGGTTTGGATTGTTCAAGGAATGAGTGGCAGAGATTTTCTTTAATAAATCAAAAGTGACTGTACATTGAAAATTCAATGTTTTGGTCATTTGCAGTTAAAGTGATGTGTAAATGGAAGAACATGTAGGGCGGAGACTTGCTGAAGGCAGAGAGAGACAAGACCCCCCCCATTGGAACTTATTATGTGGAACAGGACATGGCGAAATCCCTTCCGGTTGTCACACGGTGCTCTACAAGATCAATACGTTTTAAAAAAGAAGCAAACAGTAAAACTGAGGCAATAACAGAGCATGAAATATATTTCATTGAAGCAAGAGGAAGATGTAACCAGTAATCCTAGAAAACCTAAGTGACCTACATATGATATACGGTCGTAATTGATCTGAGATGTACTGGCTCACAATGCAGGGTCGTATACACAAGAACAGGAGCTACATACAACAGCCCCGAGGATTTGATTTGATATAAAAGAAGAAGAAAGAAGAAATAACGGTAGCAGGGACAAAAGGATGCTGCGTGGCTGCGGTGGTCTGTAGAGCTCAGGGGTTATTGTAGATCTGCTGACAACCCCCCACTGTAAACCAGGATGTCACACCTCATTGAAAAGCCATGAAACTGACACATAAAGCACCCAAATGCAGAAAATCACCATGACTGTTGACTGTCTCTTTGTATACATCTGTGCATCACAGGGTTTCCTTCAGCTGCTGTTGATGAACTCACTGATAGTGTTCTGTGCTCGCACACAGCTGATATCCGAGCAGGCTACATGTGGTCAGACCACTTTCAACGCTTTAACACACATGCATTACTCTTACACATCAATTATCCATTTACATGGCTACTTTCTTCTATTTCTTACACTTCTTTCTTATAGCACTTTTGCTGGAACTGCAATTATATAAACACAAGCACATCAGCATAATGCGGCTGCAGGCTGTGACATGTGCCCTCCTCCTCACAGTCGTGCAAAACAGACATGTATGGCATTCATTTGATTTTGCATGTTGGTGGTCGATAAAAAAATCTCTATTACGCCCCTGGCAGAGAGGTTAGTGTCTGTAAGAAAACTTCAGCACTGCCGTTAAGCATCTGGCCTAAACAACATGCGTCAATAAAGTAGATAAATGACACACGTGGGTAACATCCTGGTTTCTGCCACCCAGGCAGGGTGTCCTGATGAGGTCAGAGATGAGGCCGTTGATGGCACAACATGGCTGCTTTGCACGTACAGTTAGTAAAAGGTGAAAAAGGCAGCAGGCAATGTTTAAAAATAGCATCCACCGTGACTGCTCCACCAGCGAGACTACATTTTACACAGGCATATTATCCATATGACACAAAGTGACCAGGAGAGACTTTGTGTGTGGTTATTTGCACTGCATTGTTACTTTGTTCTTTACACACTTTAATTGTGTGTGATTCACTGTTTAAAGCAGCTGAAGGACCTCCACCTGCAGTAAATTGTCACACCTGTAGCCAAGTAGCAATCACCTTCCCACACAGATAAAAAAAAGGAGGAAGCAGAGCAGGACCAGAGAACAGAGAGAAGCAAACAAACACGGCAGAGAGGGAACGGGGTCAGCAAAAGACGCGCTGGCTGAGCATTTTTTTTTAAAGAACCTTTCAGACGCAGATGCCCTGTTGCGTGGGTAGAATTAGTGCCTTTGTGTTTTTCTCCCTTTTCTGAGGCAACTCCAGAGCTGGCTCACACAGCCAGTTTACCCAGCATTCTGCTACCAATTTACTGCAACACAGAGCACACCAGGGCCGTCGATGTCCCACTCCACCTTGAAATACAACAAACATAATGCAAAACAAACCCTGATGATCTGTGTATCTAACAAAGTTAAGACGCTTTTAGCTGTCAGGCTTAAAGTGTGTGTGTGTGTGTGTGCCTGTTCCTGAAAACTTGACATGATGACGAAACATCATTCGGTATTTGAAAAGACAAAGATGACAGCAGACACATTTTGTCTTTGAACAGATCTTTAATTCATGGTCCAGGAACTGTACCGTCTCACATATAATTACATATACTGTGATATGAGATTTGAATCAGATTTTATATTGCCAAACACACAAAACAGCTAATTTGAATCACCCTGAAACCAGGAACTGTACAGTCTCATATATAATTACATATACTGTGATATAAGATTTGAATCAGAGATTTATATTGCCAAACACACAAAACAGCTGATTTGAATCACACCCTGAAACCAGGAACTAAATTAAAATGTGCACGAGAGACAGATTTCAGATCTTATTTATTTAATATTGACCTAAAACGGCATGTCAGAGTTGGTGATCATTTGGTTAAAGATTTCTATATCTATCTCTTTTTATGGCTCATTGTGATCTCTCCCTCGCTGCAGCCAACACACAGATGACAGTATCTGTCTTGTCTCTATTCTTTCTATTTGCCTACATTTCTCCTTCTGTTTTCTCTCCTTTCTCTCTCCCTCCCTCTTTTTCTGCTTACACAGAGCTGACTGTGTAAATACTGTCATTATTTTCTGATGATCTGCTGATATCATTGCTGTCCATTCTGCAACAACACACAGAGGCCAAAAGCTTGTCTATGACCCCTTTCCTCATGAACACATACAGAAATAAGTCTGCAAGAGGACTCGACTTAACAAACATGTCAGAGAGGCTGCGGAGGATAAAGTTATTTCTATCTGTATCTGAAAGTAACCAAATCAATCTGGGCATGAACAGCAGTGTGTAAATCAGCAGCACCAGAACCAAAACTCCCACAATTCTTCGTTTTTCATCAGAGGGGATACGGCTGCCAGACAGAGCTTTGAGGGTCCCACCCAGGAAGAATATGAGCAGTGGGAAGGGAAGGAGGAGGACGACAGAAGAGACAGTTGGATAGACTTTTTTATCGAACCAGAAATAGAAAGTGAGGAATAAGACAAGAGCAAAGACCCAGACCACGACACAGACCACCACAGAGGTCTTGATGGTTCGTCTGAAGCGGGTACCACAGTGGCCAGGCAACGACCAAATACCTGTAATACAAGATGGTGTGAGGAAGGTGTTCATTTAGAGGTTTTCTGTGTCTCTCAGCAGTCACTCACACACAGACAGAGCACAGCTGCAGTTAATTACTCTGACCTGCAGCTGACCCTGGTTGCTTGGCAACCTCAAGCCTGCCTTTGACTAACTTTACTGAAGTCTCTGTGCTGCTGCAGTGTCAATAATAATAATATATGGGGGCAACAGGGCCAGAGTCAGGCACACTCAACATTCATTTACAAGTTTTCTACTTCCTTTCATGATCTCCTTGTCAGACAATAGAGCTCGACTGTAAAAAGGGCTGCAACTAGTTTGGGTTATATCTTGGATCAGACACAGAAGCTACAGATAGACAGATAGTTACCTTTCCAGGGCGACACACACCATGAAGAAAATACTGGCTGCCACAGCAAAACGGTGAAATAAATATACAATCCCATTTCCCATCTTCCAATTCTTGACTGATGCCACCTTCACGATCAAGCAGGAGAGCTGAATGAGGTCAGAGATGAGAAGGTTGATGACGTAGATCGGAGCAACATGGTCATTTCTCACCTGCAGGAAAACATTGGTAAAAGTGAACAAGCAGTTGTAAACATGTTGTGAACTCCACCTCCTCCAAATATTTCTTCTTGCAGTCAGAGACATTTATGCATTTTTCATCAAACTCTCATTTGTGCTGTCAGAAATATCAGATATGACACACTGGCCAATCACTGCAGTAACAAGACGAAAGAGCCCCAGCCTCCTGACGACTAGACCACAACCCAGATCAAGATTCTTTACAGACAGACTGTACGACACAAATAAATAAATCAATTATTAATAAATCAATAAATACATTTCAGTCATAATGTACATACCAGAGAATAAAGAGCATAGATGGCCACGAGGGTCAAAGGAAGGCCGACACTGATGATTATGTATTCCACCACATTCATGATGAACACAAAATGTTCATTGTTAGAGGTGATGTTGCTGTAATCAGAGCTGTAGTTCTGTGAGGTGTTGATGGAGAAATCTTCCATCCTTCACAGTGAGACCTGTTGTTTGAGAGATCAGGTTAAAGATGAACAGAAGTCTGCTTTTCTCCTTTAGTATCCTGACATGACTACATATATCCAGCTCCACCTGCTCTGAGCTGCTGCTCTCTCATTATCAGATCACTTCAGCTCCTTTTTGTTTCTTATAATATTTCAATTTTCATCACTGAGCTGCAACTACTGAGCTCTGCCTCTGGAGGGCAATATCTACAAACTCAGTGGACACAGCAGCACACGTTTGCATTCATCATGTCCTCATTAAGTCTGACACGAAGGGTGTGGCTATAAGTTAAGGATAAGTTATAGACAGACATCAACACCTCTGTACGTCATAGCAGCTCCACTGTCAACAACAGAACTAATGCAGAGAGCTGCAGGAGATGAAGAGGGAGAGACGGCGGCTGGACGAGCCACCAACAGTTCATCAGAGTTTAGAAGAATGCAGCACAGTGAGGACACAGAGCAGCTTTCATAGAGGAGACCAGTGTGTGTCTGTTCACAGACCTGTCCTATGTTAAAGGAGAGAAGAAAGGAAGCTCTGGGCTGCTGGTTAGCTCAGTAGGTAGAGCACTTCATGTACAGAGGCTCAGTCCCAGCTGCGGTGGCCCAGAGCTCGAGTCCATTTGCTGCACGTCATTCTGTCTGTCTAAGTTTCAAAAAGCCCCAAAAATCTTTAAAAAAAAAGAAAGGAAGCACTGAAGCACATTTCTTTAACATTCAAATCAAACATAATTCAATTAATCGCAGTATTCTGTACAGCTGAAACTGTCATCTTCATGACTGTTTGCAGTTATTCTATTTTTTTTAAAATATCATTTCTGCACATTAGAAAAAAGTGATTTCACAAACTGTACCTCTTGCAGGAGTCCACACCTGAATGAAGTCCCTGAAGGTCCGATGTGTCGTCCTCTGCATCCGAACAGTCTGCAGGAAATAAGTGATGACATGCAGGAGGCTCCTGTTTATCTACACCTGCTCTTCTATACATGAGAGAGAAAAAAATGCAGTGCAGGAATGGTGCCAATGTGGCTAGTGCATGTGCGCCCAACAGAGTTGATATTTAAAAGGGGAAATTACATACTTCCTTTTGTGGAGTTTCTGATACTAAAATAACTAAGTGACATTTGTATTTTGCCTTTGGAACAAATGAAGCATGCCTGTAGTCTCTGTGTTACTATGTAAGTTATAAAGTAAGCCACCTAACATTGTACTTACAGTGGACCGCAGCAGCATGAGGTGGTACAGATCTATGTGAGTTCATGAAGTACAGGAAGTAGAAAAGCTTTTTGACGATGAGGTTTCACATTTGAAAGCAAACAGTGGCTAGATGAGCGTTTCCTGTGTGTCCGTATTCTCAGCACAAAGTCAAATATGTTCTCAGTGTGTGTTGCACTCCACTAAGGTTGTCACTTGTCCCCGATTTTGTTTGTGAGATTGGCCAGAATGAGAGTCGGCACCTCCAAATCTGAGGCCTCTGCTAGAATATGGCACAATGCTCCGTGTGTGTGTGTGTGTGTGTGTACTTGTTTATTTTGGTCTCACATTCTCTCATTCGGTTCATCAGTTGTGTACCAAACCTTTCAGAGCATTATATGAGAGTTTTGAATACTGTTATCAATGCATACTTAAAGGTCAGCAGTGAACTATTTAAATTTGAAAATCCAATTTGAAATGTTGTAATTATTGTTGTTTCAACTAAATCCTGTGTTGTACTTGCCGGGGTGATTGCCAGGTTTTGGATACATATAAAATAGGTTGAAGTGAACTTTTAAAGGGGAAGTACCCAATTTTGTGTTACTTCTTAAACATTAATGGAGGCACCGCCAAGTCATTTTATATCACATTTATCACAGGTAGCGCCATCTCCAGATGAACTCAGGCCCCATCCCACTGCACTACAACACCCCAATTATTTGTCAGTCAGTATTTCCTAGCTACATGGGACTGGGGTTACAAAGATTTTGGTGGCTATAATGAGCTCAGTTCATCAAAAAATAAAGATAATACTGATAGACATCAACTGACAGCTGACAAAATAATAAGAAACATATTTTATTTCCATTTGTTGAAGCCTTCACAGTGAACCAGCCTACACAGAGCTGACTGTGTGAATGTTGTCATCATTTCCTGATGATCTGCTGATATCATTGCTGTCCATTCTGCAACAACACACAGAGGCCAAAAGCTTGTCTATGACCCCTTTCCTCATGAACACATACAGAAATAAGTCTGCAAGAGGACTCAACCTGACAAACATAAAGGACAGGTTGTTGAGGTAATGGTTGTCTATGATGGCAGGAACGAGATGATTCTGGGCATGAACAGCAGTGTGTAAATCAGCAGCACCAGAAACCAAAACTCCCACAATTCTTCGTTTTTCATCAGAGGGGACCAGTGCTGGCAGACAGAGCTTTGAGGGTCCCACCCAGAAAGAATATGAGCAGTGGGAAGGGAGAGGAGGGAGGGATGGCGCAGATGCTTAACAGGATCTTCACATCAACTAAGAAATACAAAGTAAGGAGACAGACAATTGGAATGACCCAAACCAGGACAGACACCACCACAGAAGTCTTGATGGTTCGTCTGAAGCGGTACCACAGTGGCCAGGCGACGACCAAATACCTGTAATACAAGATGGACACATAGTCTTTGAGGAGCTTCAGAATTCTAAAGTAATATAATGATCAGACACAGAAGCTACACACAGACTGGATAGACAGATAGTTACCTTTCCAGGGCGACACACACCATGAAGCCAACACTGGCTGCCACAGCAAAATCCAAAATAAAATATGCGATTTGCATCTTCCAAGGCTCAGGTGAAGTCAACTCAATAATGAAGCAGCAGAACTCTGAATGAGGTCAGTGATGAGAAGGTTGATGACGTAGATCGGAGCAACATGGTCATTTCTCACCTGCAGGAAAACATTGGTAAAAGTGAACAAGCAGTTTGTAAACATGTTGTGAACTCCCACCTCCTCAAATATTTCTTCTTGCAGTCAGAGACATTATATGCATTTTTCATCAAACTCTCATTTGTTGCTGTCAGAAATATCAGATATGACACAAACTTGGTAGAGTGCAACACCCACTGAGGGTGAAGGGCTGGTCCACTTCTTCCAGAGCCAGGATGGATTCTGAGCCTTCTGTCTAGCACTGAGCAGTGTGATACCTCAAGAGGATGGACTGGAAGGGATACAATCTGGGTCAGAAGTTCTCTTTCCTGACTGAACACGGCTTGAACAGTTTGCCATAACTTCCTTGAGGCTGACTGAAAGTCCGTTACCATGGCCTCCCCAAACATTATCCACACCCTGCTCTGAGCTGCTGTATTAATAACTATCCTTAAGATTATAATATATTTGGGTGGTTTTGTGATATTTTTACTTATAGCAGGAGTTCATTTGTGACCAAAGTAAACGGTTCTTAATAAAGATTACTACTTTTTATGTCAAATGTTGTCCAGGAGCTGCCTGTGCAATGACCTGCTGTTTTAGTAGACAACATTTTGACCACAAACTCAATGAAAACAGCAGTGCACATTTGCAACATTTGCATGTTGTCTGCAAGAGTCTACAGCCATGCTGCAACATTTCTATAAGGCTGTACTCAGTTGTTCACTGACAGTGACAATGTGACCATGCCGATGTTTGACATTTACGTGTTTGCACTGTAAAATTCGCTTAACGTCCTTCACACAGACAGACAGACTAAACGAGAGACACATGACAGACAGTAAAAAACGAATTTTCAGTCATGACTTACCTGAGAATAAAGAGCGTAGATGGCCATGAGGGTCAGAGGAAGGCCCACACTAATGATTAGGCATGTCACCACATATATGACGAATTTAGCATTTTCAAAATCATCACTGTTGTTCTTGTAGTTAAAGCTGTTGTTCTGTGAGGTGTTGTTCATGTAGACATCTTCCATTCTTCACAGTGAAACCTGTTGTTTTAGAGATCAGGTTGATGTTTTTTTAATAAGTAACATGCAAGTCTTTTCAGTTTTAGATCTTTACATAAATATAGAGGTCAAATTTTCATCAGTGTTCATAGCACTTATCTTCTCTCTATGTAAGAAAGAAGTAAAATACAGAACTTACCTTTGAGAGCTGCAAGACTGTCTGAATGAGTTCTCTACACCAGCGTCTGTGTCCAAACAGTCCGCAGTAAACGTGCAGTATAAGTGATGAAATCCAGTAAGTTCCTGTTAATATTCCTGTTAAAACACTTCCTGTCTTTGAGCTTTGTTGATCAACTCGCTCATACCCGTTACTCTCGCAATAGTTTTTGGTGACACATCAGGAAACTTCATCACGTATGAGGAAATGATTCTCTCCCGTTCTGATTTTACTGCAGCGTTTAGTTTTGTTTCTTCTGTGACTGTCCTGTTTCTTTGAAGGTGCAGGTATCACCACACCTGTAACACCAAACACACCTGAGTTACTCTTTAAATGCTTTGGCTTGATCCAGTGGGAGCAGCGACACAGGAGTTCACAGGGCTGTGATGATCTACATGTGCTAATAATGTCACAGATTAAAAGTTCTGCTTGTAAAATATGAATGCATACATCATGTCTTCCAGCTATAGATGAGGGAGATGATGGTGTGTCAAAATCTCATCAATGACATCAATAATAGACTCAATAGGCTGCAGTTCTTTGTTAAATGTGACTTTGGACACATTTCTGAGCCAGAAAAGTGAAAACGTGTCGTCAAACAGTCACTCGTAACTTCACTCTAAGTATTAAGCAGCCCTGATTGCACAGTATTTGTACAAAAATGCATGAAAATATTGTCATGATAATCCAACACCGACCAGAAGGAATGACTATAAGGAATCAATAACATTACCTTAACACGGTTCAAGGCCTTCTAAAAATGAAATAAATGAAAATTTGTTTTGTTTGAAAGTTGTTCGACGACAGCCTCAAAGTGCAGCAGTTTGCTAAACTATCAGCTGACAGATGCTGTCAGTGATCCTCTGCAGCAGCTCCATGTTTTCTCACGTCTTTTCCACTTCTGTCAGATGCAGAAAGTCATAATATTTAGATGAACGATCTGATATTTTGTGAAATATTCTTATTGTTGTAAACAATCAGCTAAATTAAAAAATTAATATATTGGTTATTATTGCTACATTATCATTTCTAACTCAGAATATTCTATTCCAGTTTATGAAAACTTGACATGATGACGAAACATCGTTTGGTGATTTGAAAATATAAAAACAACGGCATTCACATTTTGTCTTTGAAACAAATTTTTAATAAACATTCCTAAAACTGTACAATCTCATAAGATTTAAATCATAGACTTCACAAAGACGCAACAGCTGATTCGAATCACAGAGACCATTCACAGTTTGTGATTGTTTGGCTAAAGATTTCTATATATGGCTTTTTTATATCTTAATGTGATCTCTCTTTCTCTGCCTACACAGAGCTGACTGTGTGAATGTTGTCATCATTTCCTGATGATCTGCTGATATCATTGCTGTCCATTCTGCAACAACACACAGAGGCCAAAAGCTTGTCTATGACCCCTTTCCTCATGAACACATACAGAAATAAGTCTGCAAGAGGACTCAACCTGAGAAACATAAATGTCACATACTCAGAAGTATAGCTATCTATGTCCTGTAACAGGAACGAGATGATTCTGGGCATGAACAGCAGTGTGTAAATCAGCAGCACCAGAACCAAAACTCCCACAATTCTTCGTTTTTCATCAGAGGGGACAGTGCTGGCAGACAGAGCTTTGAGGGTCCCACCCAGGAAGAATATGAACAGTGGGAAGGCGAGGAGGAAGTAGATGATGCAGATGTTTAACAGGATCATCACATCCAAGAAATATAAATTAAGGAGACAGACAATTAGAATGACCCAGACCATGACACAGACCACCACAGAGGTCTTGATGGTTCGTCTGAAGCGGTACCACAGTGGCCAGGCGACGACCAAATACCTGTAATACAAGATGGACACATAGTCTTTGAGGAGCTTCAGAATTCTAAAGTAATATAATGATCAGACACAGAAGCTACACACAGACTGGATAGACAGATAGTTACCTTTCCAGGGCGACACACACCATGAAGCCGACACTGGCTGCCAAACTTAAATTGTAAATGAACAACGGAATTGAACGTCTTCTCCTCAAATCCACAGATGTTGTCACCGTAAAGATCAAGCAGCAGAGCTGAATGATGTCAGAAACGAGAAGGTTGATGACGTAGATGGAAACAACTTGACCATTTCTCACCTGCAGGAAAACATTGGTAAAAGTGAACAAGCAGTTGTAAACATGTTGTGAACTCCACCTCCTCCAAATATTTCTTCTTGCAGTCAGAGACATTTATGCATTTTTCATCAAACTCTCATTTGTGCTGTCAGAAATATCAGATATGACACACTGGCCAATCACTGCAGTAACAAGACTAAGGAGCAGATTTACTGCAGCTTTTGCAGCTGTTTTTTCAGCCACAGATATGACGCATTCTGACCCAAACACATAAACATAACCTCGGATAATAATAATCAGTTTATGTTCATAGACCATCAATGAAGTGTAAAATCACTACAGGCTGCAGCTAAACTTTTCTGTGTTTTGTTCAGACATTTAAGTGTGTGTTTGGCTGAATTAACGTCAGTATGAACTTTATTATCAACACCATCTCCAGCTCTACCTGCTCTGAGCTGCTGCTCTCTCATTATTATATCACTTCATCTCCTTTTTGTTTCCTGTCAACATGTTTGTTTCCTCATGTATTAATAAGTACCTAAGTGAGATTTCCACTAACATGTAAACTGCATGTGTTCAGTGCACATGCAGTTCGTGAACACATCGGCTTCATGAACATTTTAATTGTGAAATTATTTCTGTAAATGTATTTGGTTATTGTAACACTTTGTTTAGTCATAATGTACATACCTGACAATAAAGAGCATAGATTGCTATGAGGGTCAAAGGAAGGCCGATACCGATGATTATGCATGTGAACACATACATGCTTGATTCCATGTGTTCCATGTGTCCAAGTAAATTACTCCATTCGGAGAAGTAGTCGGTGTAGTTGCTATAATCATAGTCATAGATGTTGTAATCAAAGCTTTCCTCTTGTGAGGTGTTGTTCATGTGTAAATCTTCCATCCTTCACAGTGAAACCTGTTGTTTGAGAGATCAGGTTAAAGGTTTTTTAATATCTACAAACATTGTTTAAGTGATATCACGACAACTGCAAGTGGAAGTTTTTATCTTCTCTACATAGAAGAAAAAATAATGTCACAAAATTTACCTTTGAAAGCTGCAACACCTGAATGAGTTCACTACACCAGCGTCTGATGTGTCGTCCTCTGCGTCCAAACAGTCTGCAGTAAATATGCTAAGTGATGACATGCAGTAAGTTGATGATAATCTACAGCTCCTCTGATAAGGAAGGGAGAAAAAAAAACACATGAGAAATGATCTGTTTCTGGTCTTGCATCATTGTGTTCTGGTTTCACTGCAAAACATCCATTAACATTTCTTCAACCACTCAGCAGTACAGCAGAATCCCCTCGCTGTTAACCTGAATTCACACAGGATGCAGTTGCTGTGTGCGTGTCTATAAGTGCTGAATGTAACCGCTGTGAAACAATCAGGAAATGACTTTTTATTTTGCTGATTGTGAGCAAGTGACAGAAGCAAAAAACATCCAGAAACTGCTCGGGGTTCAAGGGGTTAAATCTGCATTAAAAAAGATCCAACATGTTAAATGCAATGACAATCAGCTGGTGTGGAAGTGAGTGTCTTTCTGTGCTACCAGCCACATTTCTTAGTTTTGCAGTAGTCTGGGCTTACAGGGGTCAGAACAGCATATGAACATATTTTACTACTTCCGTTTGGTCTCTGTGAAAAAGCGATGAGTCAGAATACGACAGAACTTGAGACACATGTCAGATAACCGGCAAGAGAAACCAGGTTATTAAAACTGCTCCACTGCACCAACTACCTCCCACTGATGAACCATTTGAACACACAGTCATCGGCTGTGTTGGACCTCCTTATCTTTTGACCGTCATGTGTCCGCTAACTAGAAATCCAGCTGTGTGTCTCCTGCAGTCAGTAACAACCAGGTCTGTGGTCAAAGGCCTCTCCCACTTCATTTCCATTTTTGGCGAGGGTCGAACTTTTCCTCTGTGCAAGTGTTAAACCTACTTCATGTGAAAACTCTCAGTTCTCAGCTGGTCGTGCACTACTGCATGTTTTTTGGACAGACTGGAAGGTTTGCGTGACTGATGTTGGCAGCCTGGGAGGTGACACAGACAGAAGAGGTTTAGTCACAATGACTTGGTGTTTGCACATTCTGTACGTTGGTCCTCTGGCAGTGTTGAGGATCAATGATAAGAGCAGCGACCCTTCAAAATACCTGAGTGACTATGCACATGGGTTCAGGCACAGGTAGGAACTGGCACACGTCACATTCTCTGTGACTTTGAGCTGCCACTGCGACCTCTGTGCCACATCTGGATGGTGCATGACGTACCTTTCTATTATTAGTAACAGCACCATAAAGCACATTAAAGAACCTTTAGCAGCAGCTGTTGTAAATAAAGATTATTACATTTACCAATGCAAAAGAAGATGTTTCATCTCTTGTGCAATTAAACTAGAAAATATACGTCATTGAACATTTGTTGGAATTTCCACAAAAAAAGAGAAACTCTTACTTATCTGGGTTTTCAGCTAAATGTTTCCTGTCACTTCCGACAAGCACAGTGTCACTCTCACCAGTCACATTATGCATTACTGATTCTGAGGTCTGATCTGTCTTTGAGGACACATGCGTCGGGGAAAACAGTGTTAGAGGTTTTCTGTATTGAGCTTGAGAGAAGGCCGGTATCATGAAAGCTGGTTAATCTGCAAAATAAAAAGTTATTTCCTGATTGATCAGTACAAATAAACATCACCAGCCCCCCTCAACCCCACACACTGACCCACAACCCTGTGGTGATTGGCCATAATACCTGATTTGGTCTGAATACGGCCTAACACACACGGACTCCTGATTCCTTTTTTTTTATGTGCAGGGCATGACAGGATCGCTTGTGGTTGCTGATATTTGTCTTTAGCAGAGAGTTTGGGGATTTTGGCATCTTACTTTCTTAGCCTGATTGTCTACGTGCCACGAGCCTGAGCTTTCCAGTACCCAGATATACCCATGAACCGTTTTGTGACCCAGACTCTTGACCTGATTATTAATAAGTTTATGCTAATGACGTTAGTAAGTAAATATCACCTATTATCTGATCCGAGTGCACTCGGTTCAGTGGGAAGTCACACCTATTTTTTTCTAGAGAACTTTGCGGAGGCTCGTACACCAACGTACTTATGCAATAGTTTTTCTAAGAAATTAGTCACTGCGACTGCTCTTCTATTTTTTTCAACATTACCAACGCATGTGTTTAACAGCCATTTAGAATCAAGTCAAAATCAATCATAATTAATATTAGTGTCGGATCAATTTCAATCAACTTTAGTGGTTTGCCATAAAATGAGCTGACTAGGCTTCTTTCTTTCTTCCTTAGTTATATTCTCTAAATGTTGGTTGCTGACACATCCTAATTTTTACATTGTAGTACACTCTAATCAATTAACCTCCCATGCAAAGGGATTATCACAGGTAGAGACGTACGCCATGATAATAATATGATCAAATTACATTTGAGTGGGTGGACTTCATCTATAACATGCAAATCTGCACTACACAAACTTATGACGAGTTTGTGCATGTTTGAAAATCCAGACTTCTGGAGTAATCTTTAAGAATCACGTCCAATCACAGCGGATTTCTTTTTCCTCTTTTCCTGCTTCCATTTGTTTGATGTTGTTTGAACTCACAGGTTTGGATTCTAACTAACCTACTAAATAATGATGTACAAATTGCTCTGACAAATTCCTGTTTTTTTTAACTACTAACTAACTGAGTTTCTGATAATCATAGCTCCTCTGAAAAGGAAGGGAGAAAAAAGTAGTCAGCTTACACTCATCGGTGGCTACGTCACCACGTCGAACAGGCAAACAGTGGCAGAGGTTTTCTGTGTGTGGCAGAATTAAAGAAGCAACTACACAGTAAAGAATAAGTTCAAATATGTGTAGATATCTATTACAATGAGGCTGAACTGATACTTGACTTCAGTTGTAGCCGGTTAAAAGATCATCAAGCTTTAAAAGAAACATTAAACAACATTAAAGTTGAATTGCACAACCCAGCGTCCTCTGACAGATCGTGAGAGATTGTTGCTGATGAACCAAATGTTTCTGTGCAGGAAGCTGCACGTCAATAAGCATCAAAACTCTCCAGAAGTTACTCAAGACTGAATCAGGTTATTTAGATTCTATTTAATGTTTGATGAAGTCATTTTGTACACTGTGTCTTCTGAAGTTTTCTAGTTTACAAAGTGTGACTTTTAGTTTTCTGTTCATGTTGTTAGGTTGAACGTTTTAGAGGAGCCAAAGTGCAAACAAGAGCCAAAGACCAAGATCAGTAGAAAGTGTTTATTGAAAACACACAAGAACTGTTCAAATACATGCTCTGAGTCACATCCTGAAAACTAACATGCCAACCACTAAAACAGCAAAAATATTTCATAAAGATGAACAAATAATATGCAGCAAAAACAACAAGAGTTTTGGACAGATGCACGTTAGATATAACTGAGAAAAACTGAACAAGAAATGAAATTTAAAGAGAGACAAAGAAGAAAAAAGTCCTAAAGACTTGTTAAGATGTTGTCTTGTCTCTATTCTTTCTATTTGCCTACATTTCTCCTTCTGTTTTCTCTCCTTTCTCTCTCTCCCTCTTTCTCTGCCTACACAGAGCTGACTGTGTGAATGTTGTCATCATTTCCTGATGATCTGCTGATATCATTGCTGTCCATTCTGCAGCAACACACAGAGGCCAAAAGCTTGTCTATGACCCCTTTCCTCATGAACACATACAGAAATAAGTCTGCAAGAGGACTCAACATGAGAAACAAGTTAGACAAGTAATTAAAGGTATTATTATTGTTTGCTTCCACTGATAGTAACACAATGACACTGGGCATGAACAGCAGTGTGTAAATCAGCAGCACCAGAACCAAAACTCCCACAATTCTTCGTTTTTCATCAGAGGGGACAGTGCAGGCAGACAGAGCTTTGAGGGTCCCACCCAGGAAGAATATGAACAGTGGGAAGGGAAGGAGGAGGAGAATGGCAAAGATGGTGGAAGAGACCTTGAATTTAACCCAGAAATATAAAATGAGGAGACAGAGAAGAGTAAAGATCCAGACCACGACACAGACCACCACAGAGGTCTTGATGGTTCGTCTGAAGCGGTACCACAGTGGCCAGGCGACGACCAAATACCTGTAATACAAGATGGACACATAGTCTTTGAGGAGCTTCAGAATTCTAAAGTAATATAATGATCAGACACAGAAGCTACACACAGACTGGATAGACAGATAGTTACCTTTCCAGGGCGACACACACCATGAAGCAGACACTGGTCAGCAGACTATACTCATGAATGCAAGATACAATTTCAATTGATTGCTTTTGATCCTTAAGCCCTGCTTCCAAAGCAATCATGCAGCAGAGCTGAATGATGTCAGTGATGAGAAGGTTGATGACGTAGATCGGAGCAACTTGACCGTTTCTCACCTGCAGGTAAACATTGGTAAAAGTGAACAAGCAGTTGTAAACATGTTGTGAACTCCACCTCCTCTGACAACACTTAGGCCTAATCTGAACATCTCATCTCAGCGATATCTGAGCTGACCTGTTTTTGGGCGAGAGGTGAGGTACGTCCTGTCCCTGAAGTCTCCAGTTCTTTACAGGGCAAACAGAGACAAACTTCCACTCACATTCACACCATGGGCAATTTAGAGTCACCAATTAACCTGTTAAGTGCACGTCTTTGGATTGCGGGATGAATCAACGGTTCAGGAGAAGGCTGGAATACAGACGTGAGCTGCATTTGTTTAGTGTTCAACTAATGTCAAAGAAATTATTCCTGTGAATGTCATAACACTTTCTTTAAGCCTCCAAGCCAGACTATAAAGTACATGAATTCATTTTAATGTACATACCAGAGAATAAAGGGCATAGATGGCCACGAAGATCAAAGGAAGTCCAATAGAAATGATGACGCACGTCGCCACATGCATGATGAGTTTAACTCTTTCCTTATAGTGTTGTTCTTTTACAATTTGATCAATTTCCTCGAGGAAATGGATCAAATTGTAAATCTCCTCGTCGCTGATGGTGCCGTTGTAGAAATCCATTCTTCAGAGTCAGACCTGCTGTTTGAGAGATCAGCTGATAGGACTTTAGGACTTTTTTTCTTTATGTGTGCACATTCTCTTCTGTCTACTCTCAGTATTTAGAATTTTATTGACCAATAAATTTTTTTTTTTTTAATGAAGACTTTTCAGTTTTATATACTCTGTACTTTATACTGTACTATATAGTAGTGTACTCTATATAGATATTCATACATGAATATTTTTTATAACTGTTTGCAGTTTTTCTCTACATAGTAAGAGAGACAGATTTACCTTGGTGTGGTTTACGGCTGTCTAATGTGTTGTCCTCTGCATCAAGTAGTTGTACTGACGACACGCTGTAGTTTCCTGTTAATATACATGACTGCTTCTGAGGAAGAGAGAAAAAATAGATGTGATGTGATTATACGTGGGCACAATCTTAATATATGTATGTTGCAATGGTTGTCAGGGCAACTAAATAAATAATTAAATCAACATGTGAGCTACAAACTCAAACAAGTCATTTCAACACATTAACTAAGTGAAGATTGGCTTGTGTAAGATCCTCTTTAATACTTGTTGTGGCTGAACCTTGTTTATCCCAGGTGAAGTTTCATGTGGTTGTCAGCATAAAGGGCTGACAGGACTTCATGACTGGATGTAGTGAAGTAGTTAAAGAGGGAGTTAAGGTTACTTGAAGTGGAACAGAATGAGGAAGTTGTGCTGAGTCAGTGTTCTGTGATCAGTGAGTGCAATATCCGTTTAAGAGTGTGTTTTATTGAGAATAATCTCACTGCTTTGCAGCCTTTTTCTTTGGCACAAACCACAACCAAGGAACCTGATCCCCTCCCACACCCAGGTTTTTGCCTCCATGACTACTAGGGCTGGGATGGCGCTTTTCTCTGCTTTTACTATTTTTTTGGGTCCTGAATCGATTTAAATTGCAATTCTTCGATATTACCATTTTTTGCAATTTTTAGTTTTTTTTTTTTTTAAAAGACCAAACCATGTGGAAAAGTTGGATGACGATGATGTCTACAGACTATATCAGGAACCATATTTCCCAGAAAAATGCACATCACATGAGAGTCATTTTTTTATTTTAAAGAGTTATTTCGCAATAATTTATTTGAACCATTTTAACGGCTACATCTGAACTTCCACTCTCTTTTCAAAAACCTGGACTGCATATAAAAGAGGTAAATAAAAAAAAGTATGAAACATGTACTGAACCCTTGGTGTCTTGCCAGGTGGGACGTAATGTGTGTTTTTTCCACAGTGTGTGACGTGTGCATCACAGAGTTTATAAATAGCTTTTCTGCTTTTCCCTTCAAAAAATCCAAAATGTGTCCACACTTTTGGTTTGATCTCATTTCATTGCATTTTTCTCTCTCTGTTTTTTTTTCTTCTTCTGTTTCTGTTTAGGGTTTTCCTGTAAACGAATATGACGTCACATTACTAGATAGTCAAAGTAAAACATTTCACCCTCTGCTGGAGAAAACCAATTTTTCCACCTCGGCTTATACGCATAAACTAAAATGAAGCACTGAAATGTTTGTTTTTCTCTCCCACCCCTAACAACTACTGTAGCTGCAGCCCTTCTAGCCGCCGTACCAGTCTGCTGCCTCAAGAGACCTCTGGGCCGACTAATCCAGAAAGGCCTTCTTCAGCTTGGCGGCCTCCTTCACTGCTGGTGGATACCAGAAGATTATTACGTTGCCGCCACGACTGGCAGCGGTGACCTTTTGACCACAACTCCTAGCAGCCGCATCAACAATGGAAGGTTTGAACATGGCCCACTCAGATTCCGCATCTCCAACCTCCTCTGGGATGTATGAAAAGTTCCTCCAGAGTTCAAGACTGTGCAGACGGCCAGGCGTTCCCAGTTCACTTTTACTACACGTTCAGGTTTACCAGATCTGTCCAGCATTCTCCCCCACCACCTGATCCAACTCCCTACTTGGTGGTGACCAGTTGGCAAATCCGCTCCTCTGTTCCCCTGAGTGTCCAAGACATACATGCACAGATCTGATGACACAACCACAAAGTCGATCATGGACCAGCGCCCCAGGGTGCTCTGGTATCATCCCAGAGACTCCAAGAAGACCTTGCCCTATTCCAGGCAAGATCCCCCAGTTCTGTTTAACTCAGCTCTTTATTTGATTTTTTATACTCTCCAAAAATTAACACGAACTTCAATAAAAACATGAAAAAGCATCAGGCTGGAATGCAAAATAACAAATAAATAAATCAGAATAAAAAACATAAATACATTTCAGTCATAATGTACATACCTGACAAAAAAGACCATAGATGGCCACGAGGGTCAGAGGAAGGCCGACACTGATGATTATGTATGTCATCACATCCTGTGCTGACACAGCATTTTCATAATCATCGTAGTCGTAGGTGTTGTAGTTAAAGCTGTAGTCCTGTGAGATGTTGTTCATGTATCTTCCACCTGTTGTTTGAGAGATCAGGTTAAAGGTTTTTTAATATCTACTTAAACATTGTTTAAGTAATATCACGACAACTGCAAGTGGAAGTTTTTATCTTCTCTACATAGAAGAAAAAATAATGTGGGAGATGATTCCAGGAGGCAGAATTTTCTTATTTTTTACATGTCAAAATTAATTGTATTGAAGGGAAGAGAGGGAGGTTCAGACAGCACAGACCAGCCCAGGCTAATATCAAAGGGTGTCATTGACCTGCAGATCCACCAGAGGGTGGTGTCATGTTTGGACTGGCATAGACATGAAAAGTACACACAGGTATGAAGCGAGCAGGATTTTCACCCAGGAGTTCACTGTTAGAGTCCTGAGTGGAACCAAAAGTTAACACTGACTTGCCAGGTACAGACTTTTTCTAAATATAACCAAACTGTGACAGAACGTACATTTTTCAACTTTTTTCATCAGACGTATTTCGTAAAGGAACGATACAATTGGTGTATACTTACAGCAGCTCGTGTCACCTCTGTGAGTCAAAGCAATTCTTTCTTTACTTCATTCTTTATTCCAAATACTGTATCTTATCTCTAAGTAATGTTTTATGTCTCTGCTGTCTCTTCATTACACAATGAAATATTTATTTTTTACATGTCAAAATGCAAAGGGAAGAGAGGGAGGGTGAAAATGTTGAACTTGTTTCATTACAGAATATACAGTAGTACACCGTCAGTTCAAAGCTGCTGCACAATCTGCATATTCATTTTCTGATATCTAGAAGAAAAAAGTCACATAAGAAAAACTTCCATCTGAAAGCTGTGGCAAAAAGAATCCAAGGATTCATTTCATGGTTCACATCTCATCCTGTTTTTGTCCTGGCTTATTCCCACGAAGAAAGAAGAACATTCCAGGACTTTACCATTTAACCTTATCTGATCATGCTCACCTGAATGATAGGAAGAGAGCATGAAAACATAGATCATATAGTTGAGATAATTTCTTGTTTTTGAAGGAAATAAAGATCCAAAGTGTGCAAAGTTATGTAAGTGAGAGAGAGAGAAGGCTGAGGCTTGTACCGGCAGGTCTAAGAAGACACATGTCATCTGCATCCTGTAATTGTACTATTCTGAGTTTGTAAAAAACTTATATTATTATATAAAAGAGTACCTGTCTCCAGACTAAACGCTGCAGCCACTACAGAGTTTTACCATCACGAACAGAGAGAGGACAGAGCCGTAGGTTGGAATGGCTTCATGGCTTCAAAGGGCTTCATGTTCATGTTGTTAGGTTGAACGTTTTAGAGGAGCCAAAGTGCAAACAACAGCCAAAGACCAAGATCAGTAGAAAGTGTTTATTGAAAACACACAAGAACTGTTCAAATACATGCTCTGAGTCACATCCTGAAAACTAACATGCCAACCACTAAAACAGCAAAAATATTTCATAAAGATGAACAAATAATATGCAGCAAAAACAACAAGAGTTTTGGACAGATGCATGTTAGATATAACTGAGAAAAACTGAACAAGAAATGAAATTTAAAGAGAGACAAAGAAGAAAAAAGTCCTAAAGACTTGTTAAGATGTTGTCTTGTCTCTATTCTTTCTATTTGCCTACATTTCTCCTTCTGTTTTCTCTCCTTTTCCTCTCTCTCCCTCTTTCTCTGCCTACACAGAGCTGACTGTGTGAATGTTGTCATCATTTCCTGATGATCTGCTGATATCATTGCTGTCCATTCTGCAACAACACACAGAGGCCAAAAGCTTGTCTATGACCCCTTTCCTCAGGAACACATACAGAAATAAGTTTGCAAGAGGACTCAACCTGACAAAGATGTTAGACAGGTAGTTGAAGGTAAAGTGTCTCTCTGACAGTAACCAGATGATTTTGGGCATGAACAGCAGTGTGTAAATCAGCAGCACCAGAACCAAAACTCCCACAATTCTTCGTTTTTCATCAGAGGGGACAGTGCAGGCAGACAGAGCTTTGACGGTCCCACCCAGGAAGAATATGAACAGTGGGAAGGGAAGGAGGTAGAAGATGGCAATGACAGTTGGATAGACCTGTTCATCAACCCAGGAAAAGAAAGAGACTAAACAGACAAGAGGAAAGATCCAGACCACGACACAGACCACCACAGAGGTCTTGATGGTTCGTCTGAAGCGGTACCACAGTGGCCAGGCGACGACCAAATACCTGTAATACAAGATGGACACATAGTCTTTGAGGAGCTTCAGAATTCTAAAGTAATATAATGATCAGACACAGAAGCTACACACAGACTGGATAGACAGATAGTTACCTTTCCAGGGCGACACACACCATGAAGCCGACACTGGTCAGCAGACTGAAAGCATAGATTGAAATTACAATTTGTATTATCCAATCCACAGATGTTGTCACTGTAAAGATCATGCAGCAGAACTGAATGAGGTCAGAGATGAGAAGGTTGATGACGTAGATCGGAGCAACTTGAGCATTTCTCACCTGCAGGAAAACATTGGTAAAAGTGAACAAGCAGTTGTAAACATGTTGTGAACTCCACCTCCTCCAAATATTTCTTCTTGCAGTCAGAGACATTTATGCATTTTTCATCAAACTCTCATTTGTGCTGTCAGAAATATCAGATATGACACACTGGCCAATCACTGCAGTAACAAGACTAAGGAGCAGATTTACTGCAGCTTTTGCAGCTGTTTTTTCAGCCACAGATATGACGCATTCTGACCCAAACACATGCGCTGTATTATCAAACAGACACACCAGACTGGAGTCGTGAATAAGAAAAAGAGGAGACGTGTTAACAGGTTAATTATGTTTTCCACTGGATTTACTGAAGTCAAAATATTGTTGTACAAATTGCTCTGACAAACTCGACTCTTTCATGTTTTTATAACTAAATGGAGTCATTAACGTCAACAGTTGAAGAGAAGGCTGGAATGAAGCCACACATGTAAACTACATGTGTTTAGACTCCAATCTGAAATATGAAATGATTCCTCTAAATGTAAAGGTCATTACAACACTTCACCCCAGCCTCCTGACGACTAGACCACAACCCAGATCAAGATTCTTTACAGACAGACTGTACGACACAAATAAATAAATCAGAATAAAATACATAAATACATTTCAGTCATAATGTACATACCTGACAATAAAGAGCATAGATGGCCACGAGGGTCAAAGGAAGGCCAACACCAAAAATTATGTATGTCACCACATGTAGGATGAACATATTAACAACTTTATTGTAGCTGTAGCTGTCATTGTTGTAATTACTACCGTCATAGGTGATGTTGATGTAATCTTCGTACTCGTCGCTGTTGTTGCTATAATAATAATAGTCATAGATGTTGCTGTAGTTAAAGCTGTAGTCCTGTGAGGTGTTGTTCATGTGTAAATCTTCCATCCTTCACAGTGAAACCTGTTGTTTGAGAGATCAGGTTAAAGGTTTTTTAATATCTACAAACATTGTTTAAGTGATATCACGACAACTGCAAGTGGAAGTTTTTATCTTCTCTACATAGAAGAAAAAATAATGTCACAACATTTACCTTTGAAAGCTGCAACACCTGAATGAGTTCACTACACCAGCGTCTGATGTGTCGTCCTCTGCGTCCAAACAGTCTGCAGTAAATATGCTAAGTGATGACATGCAGTAAGTTGATGATAATCTACAGCTCCTCTTCCAAATATGATTGAGAGAAATTCAGCCAGGCACGATGCCAATTCGACACGTGCCTCTTCTTAACACAGCAAGCTTTGGTTTCTCAAACACTTCATCAATAGTCATACTATAATACATATCAGACTCTTTTGCATATCTCAGCTGTCATCATTTGGATGAAAAATACAAACACCAGCTAATTCTAGCATTATAGAAGTACAAGGTGAAATAATGTAAAGGGGAGGACGTAATAACGCATGCTTTTAACTCTGCTGTTTTTATTTAAGTGTCCTTTAGTGGTTTTAGAGTTTCTGTTTGCATGTGGTCTGTTTTCCCATCGTCCCTGACTTCAGGTCATGGGAGATAATTACAGGAGGCAGAATTTTCTTATTTTTTACATGTCAAAAATTAATTGTATTGAAGGGAAGAGAGGGAGGTTCAGACAGACAGACAGCACAGACAGCACAGACAGCACAGACCAGCCCAGGCTAATATCAAAGGGTGTCATTGACCTGCAGATCCACCAGAGGGTGGTGTCATGTTTGGACTGGCATAGACATGAAAAGTACACACAGGTATGAAGCGAGCAGGATTTTCACCCAGGAGTTCACTGTTAGAGTCCTGAGTGGAACCAAAAGTTAACACTGACTTGCCAGGTACAGACTTTTTCTAAATATAACCAAACTGTGACAGAACGTACATTTTTCAACTTTTTTTCATCAGACGTATTTCGTAAAGGAACGATACAATTGGTGTATACTTACAGCAGCTCGTGTCACCTCTGTGAGTCAAAGCAATTCTTTCTTTACTTCATTCTTTATTCCAAATACTGTATCTTATCTCTAAGTAATGTTTTATGTCTCTGCTGTCTCTTCATTACACAATGAAATATTTATTTCTTACATGTCAAAATGCAAAGGGAAGAGAGGGAGGGTGAAAATGTTGAACTTGTTTCATTACAGAATATACAGTAGTACACCGTCAGTTCAAAGCTGCTGCACAATCTGCATATTCATTTTCTGATATCTAGAAGAAAAAAGTCACATAAGAAAAACTTCCATCTGAAAGCTGTGGCAAAAAGAATCCAAGGATTCATTTCATGGTTCACATCTCATCCTGTTTTTGTCCTGGCTTATTCCCACGAAGAAAGAAGAACATTCCAGGACTTTACCATTTAACCTTATCTGATCATGCTCACCTGAATGATAGGAAGAGAGCATGAAAACATAGATCATATAGTTGAGATAATTTCTTGTTTTTGAAGGAAATAAAGATCCAAAGTGTGCAAAGTTATGTAAGAGAGAGAGGGAGAAGGCTGAGGCTTGTACCGGCAGGTCTAAGAAGACACATGTCATCTGCATCCTGTAATTGTACTATTCTGAGTTTGTAAAAAACTTATATTATTATATAAAAGAGTACCTGTCTCCAGACTAAACGCTGCAGCCACGACAGAGTTTTACCATCACGAACAGAGAGAGGACAGAGCCGTAGGTTGGAATGGCTTCATGGCTTCAAAGGGCTTCATGTTCATGTTGTTAGGTTGAACGTTTTAGAGGAGCCAAAGTGCAAACAACAGCCAAAGACCAAGATCAGTAGAAAGTGTTTATTGAAAACACACAAGAACTGTTCAAATACATGCTCTGAGTCACATCCTGAAAACTAACATGCCAACCACTAAAACAGCAAAAATATTTCATAAAGATGAACAAATAATATGCAGCAAAAACAACAAGAGTTTTGGACAGATGCACGTTAGATATAACTGAGAAAAACTGAACAAGAAATGAAATTTAAAGAGAGACAAAGAAGACAAAAGTCCTAAAGACTTTTTAAGATGCTCTCCCTGTTAAAGAAACAAACAACAGTCAGAATAAAGATTTTGGTGGCTATAATGAGCTCAGTTCATCAAAAAATAAAGATAATAATGACAGACATCAACTGACAGCTGACAAAATAATAAGAAACATATTTTATTTCCATTTGTTGAAGCCTTCACAGTGAACCAGAACAAGCTGACCAAAACATTTCCCAGCAAGCAGTTCTCCCACAGCAGAGTCAAAGCAATGCTTCCTTTTATCTGCAGTTAGGTGTCTGATTGGAAATCCTATCAGTAGATGACAGTATCTGTCTTGTCTCTATTCTTTCTATTTGCCTACATTTCTCCTTCTGTTTTCTCTCCTTTCTCTCTCTCCCTCTTTCTCTGCCTACACAGAGCTGACTGTGTGAATGTTGTCATCATTTCCTGATGATCTGCTGATATCATTGCTGTCCATTCTGCAACAACACACAGAGGCCAAAAGCTTGTCTATGACCCCTTTCCTCATGAACACATACAGAAATAAGTCTGCAAGAGGACTCAACCTGAGAAACATGTCAGAGAGGCTGCAGAGGATAAAGTTATTTCTATCTTTATCTGAAAGTAACCAGATGATTCTGGGCATGAACAGCAGTGTGTAAATCAGCAGCACCAGAACCAAAACTGCCACAATTCTTCGTTTTTCATCAGAGGGGACAGTGCTGGCAGACAGAGCTTTGAGGGTCCCACCCAGGAAGAATATGAACAGTGGGAAGGGAAGGAGGAGGTAGACAGCAGAGACAGTTGGATACACCTTTTTATCAAACCAGAAATAGGAAGTGGGGACATAGACAAGAGGAAAGATCCAGACCACAACACAGACCACCACAGAGGTCTTGATGGTTCGTCTGAAGCGGTACCACAGTGGCCAGGCGACGACCAAATACCTGTAATACAAGATGGACACATAGTCTTTGAGGAGCTTCAGAATTATAAAGTAATATAAGATCAGACACAGAAGCTACACACAGACTGGATAGACAGATTTTAAACGTTCACACAAAGTTTGCAGCTCTGATCTCCTCAGGCAGATCAGTCCACAGTTTTGGAGCCCTGACTGTAAAGGCTCTGTCACCTTTGTGTACATATTTGGACCGTGGAAAAACCAGGAATGACACACCGAGGAGCTCAGGGAGCGAGAGGGGACGTAAGGCACTAGAAGTTCAAGTAAATAACTTGGTGGTCAGGCCATTTGATGTAAAAAAAAAACAAAGCAAAACAGCTCAATATTATAGACACTGACTCTTATTCCTTTCAGACAACAGAACAGATTCTGTTGGAGTCTCTTGCAGCTCGACTGTAAAAGGGAATGCTACTATATATCTAATTAGGGTTATATCTTGGTCTATGTATGATGTAATGATCAGACACAGAAGCTACACACATACTGGGATAGACAGATAGTTACCTTTCCAGGGCGACACACACCATGAAGAAAATACTGGCTGCCACAGCAAAACGGTGAAATAAATATACAATCCCATTTCCCATCTTCCAATTCTTGACTGATGCCACCTTCACGATCAAGCAGGAGAGCTGAATGAGGTCAGAGATGAGAAGGTTGATGACGTAGATCGGAGCAACATGGTCATTTCTCACCTGCAGGAAAACATTGGTAAAAGTGAACAAGCAGTTGTAAACATGTTGTGAACTCCACCTCCTCTAAATATTTCTTCTTGCAGTCAGAGACATTTATGCATTTTTCATCAAACTCTCATTTGTGCTGTCAGAAATATCAGATATGACACACTGGCCAATCACTGCAGTAACAAGACGAAAGAGCCCCAGCCTCCTGATGACTAGACCACAACCCAGATCAAGATTCTTTACAGACAGACTGTACGACACAAATAAATAAATCAATTATTAATAAATCAATAAATACATTTCAGTCATAATGTACATACCAGAGAATAAAGACTATAGATGGCCACAAGGGTCAAAGGAAGGCCGACACTGATGATTATGTATTCCACCACATTCATGATGAACACAAAATGTTCATTGTTAGAGGTGATGTTGCTGTAATCAGAGCTGTAGTTCTGTGAGGTGTTGATGGAGAAATCTTCCATCCTTCACAGTGAGACCTGTTGTTTGAGAGATCAGGTTAAAGATGAACAGAAGTCTGCTTTTCTCCTTTAGTATCCTGACATGACTACATATATCCAGCTCCACCTGCTCTGAGCTGCTGCTCTCTCATTATCAGATCACTTCAGCTCCTTTTTGTTTCTTATAATATTTCAATTTTCATCACTGAGCTGCAACTACTGAGCTCTGCCTCTGGAGGGCGATATCTACAAACTCAGTGGGCACAGCAGCACACGTTTGCATTCATCATGTCCTCATTAAGTCTGACACGAAGGGTGTGGCTATAAGTTAAGGATAAGTTATAGACAGACATCAACACCTCTGTACGTCATAGCAGCTCCACTGTCAACAACAGAACTAATGCAGAGAGCTGCAGGAGATGAAGAGGGAGAGACGGCGGCTGGACGAGCCACCAACAGTTCATCAGAGTTTAGAAGAATGCAGCACAGTGAGGACACAGAGCAGCTTTCATAGAGGAGACCAGTGTGTGTCTGTTCACAGACCTGTCCTATGTTAAAGGAGAGAAGAAAGGAAGCTCTGGGCTGCTGGTTAGCTCAGTAGGTAGAGCACTTCATGTACAGAGGCTCAGTCCCAGCTGCGGTGGCCCAGAGCTCGAGTCCATTTGCTGCACGTCAGTCTCTCTCTCTCTCTCTCTCTCTCTCTCTCTCTCTCTCTCTCTCTCTCTCTCTCTCTCTCTCTCTCTCTCTCTCTCTCTCTCTCTCTCTCTCTCTCTCTCTCTCTCTCTCTCTCTCTCTCTCTCTCTCTCTCTCCACCTTTGTGTCCCTCTTCAGCTGTTATTTCACATTAAAGGTTCAAAAAGTCCCAAAAGTATCTTTAAAAAAAAAGAAAGGAAGCACTGAAGCACATTTCTTTAACATTCAAATCAGACATATTTGGATTAATCGCAGTATTCTGTACAGCTATCTATTCATATACATGAGGTGGACGCTCTACCGACTGAGCTGAACAACACCCCATTCTATCTTTTTAAAATCATTTCTGCACATTAGAAAAAAGTGACTTCACAAACTGTACCTCTTGCAGGAGTCCACACCTGAATGAAGTCCCTGAAGGTCCGACGTGTCGTCCTCTGCATCCAAACAGTCTGCAGGAAATAAGTGATGACATGCAGGAGGCTCCTGTTTATCTACACCTGCTCTTCTATACATGATATAAAAAACAGAGGCACACATGAAGACCAACGTCACCCAGTGCACGAAACAAAGATGATCAAAACGAGGACAGGTAAACTAGACATGGTTCCTGTATGTATATATTATATATAATGTATATAATATAAATATTCATATTTCTTACATGGAGAGATTATATTGAAGAAAAGGGAAGAGAGGGAGAGTGAACATGTGTCTGGTTTTGAGTTTGTTCTGTGTTTCCTGTTTTATTTTGTAGTTCCACCCTGTCTACTTCTACTTCAGAAATCTGCTTTTCTGCTTTAGTGTCCTGTCATGACTTCCTGCCTTCAGCTCAGTGTGTAGCTGAAGTGTAGAGGAGCTGCTCAACATAACACAGCAAAATCAAAGCATAGAACATTAAATAAAACTGATTCAAGCATTTATTTATTCATATTAACATCATTTACATACTTCGTGGTCATGAATGGATCAGTGAAGTAGTAACAACAACAACATGTGTGACAGAGTCTGGTCTGTTTCATCACGTGTTGGCAGAGGCCAGAGAAACAGATCAAACATTGTAAATGTAATATATGCCATGTATTCACAGCCATGAGAGATCGAAGGCGGTTTTAAGGCGGATCTGAAGACAAGCTCACACTAAAACAGCCTTAAATCATTTCATTCAAGTTTATATTAAATATAGATATAAGATGTGAACACTTCTATTCACCACTGATTTCTGGGTGTATGGATGAACTGAAAAATTATTGAGCAGAGTCTGGGGAACAACAATAGTCTTATTTTATTAAATAATTGATTAAATAACAGGAATCATGTAGCTTTATAACAATACTTCAGTGAACTCTGAAAAAAACAATGCTTCCTTTTATCTGCAGTTAGGTGTCTGATTGGAAATCCTATCAGTAGATGACAGTATCTGTCTTGTCTCTATTCTTTCTATTTGCCTACATTTCTCCTTCTGTTTTCTCTCCTTTCTCTCTCTCCTTCTTTCTCTGCCTACACAGAGCTGACTGTGTGAATGTTGTCATCATTTCCTGATGATCTGCTGATATCATTGCTGTCCATTCTGCAACAACACACAGAGGCCAAAAGCTTGTCTATGACCCCTTTCCTCATGAACACATACAGAAATAAGTCTGCAAGAGGACTCAACCTGAGGAACATGTGAGACAGGACATCAAAGGTAACGTTCTTTTTTGCTTCGTCTGACAGTAACCAGATGGTGTTGGGCATGAACAGCAGTGTGTAAATCAGCAGCACCAGAACCAAAACTCCCACAATTCTTCGTTTTTCATCAGAGGGGACAGTGCTGGCAGACAGAGCTTTGAGGGTCCCACCCAGAAAGAATATGAGCAGTGGGAAGGGAAGGAGGAAGTAGACAGCGAATATGATGACTGAGACCTTACCATCAACCCAGAAATAGAAAGTAAAGAGACAGACAAGAGGAACGACCCAGACCACGACACAGACCACCACAGAGGTCTTGATGGTTCGTCTGAAGCGGTACCACAGTGGCCAGGCGATGACCCAATACCTGTAATACAAGATGGACACATAGTCTTTGAGGAGCTTCAGAATTATAAAGTAATATAATGATCAGACACAGAAACTACACACAGACTGCATAGACAGATAGTTACCTTTCCAGGGCGACACACACCATGAAGCCAACACTGGCCCCCAAACTTAAATGATAAATGATCGATAAAATTGCATATTGTATCCTCCCATCCTCAGATGGTGTCACCCTAACAGTCCAGCAGCAGAGCTGAATGAGGTCAGAGATGAGAAGGTTGATGACGTAGATCGGAGCAACATGGTCATTTCTCACCTGCAGGAAAACATTGATAAAAGTGAACAAGCAGTTGTAAACATGTTGTGAACTCCACCTCCTCCAAATATTTCTTCTTGCAGTCAGAGACATTTATGCATTTTTCATCAAACTCTCATTTGTGCTGTCAGAAATATCAGATATGACACACTGGCCAATCACTGCAGTAACAAGACTAAGGAGCAGATTTACTGCAGCTTTTGCACTTTAGCCACAGATATGACGCATTCTGACCCAAACACATGCACTGTATTTATCAAACAGACACACCAGACTGGAGTCGTGAATAAGAAAAAGAGGAGACGTGTTAACAGGTTAATTATGTTTTCCACTGGATTTACTGAAGTCAAAATATTGTTGTACAAATTGCTCTGACAAACTCGACTCTTTCATGTTTTTATAACTAAATGGAGTCATTAACGTCAACAGTTGAAGAGAAGGCTGGAATGAAGCCCACATGTAAACTGCATGTGTTTAGACTCCAATCTGAAATATGAAATGATTCCTCTAAATGTAAAGGTCATTACAACACTTCACCCCAGCCTCCTGACGACTAGACCACAACCCAGATCAAGATTCTTTACAGACAGACTGTACGACACAAATAAATAAATCAGAATAAAATAAATAAATACATTTCAGTCATAATGTACATACCTGACAATAAAGACCATAGATGGCCACGAGGGTCAAAGGAAGGCCGACACCGATGATTATGTATGTCATTACATCCATGATGAACGGATCATTTTCATTATTATTGTTGTTGCTGTAGTTAAAGCTGTAGTTCTGTGAGGTGTTGTTCATGTGTAAATCTTCCATCCTTCACAGTGAAACCTGTTGTTTGAGAGATCAGGTTAAAGGTTTTTTAATATCTACAAACATTGTTTAAGTGATATCACGACAACTGCAAGTGGAAGTTTTTATCTTCTCTACATAGAAGAAAAAATAATGTCACAACATTTACCTTTGAAAGCTGCAACACCTGAATGAGTTCACTACACCAGCGTCTGATGTGTCGTCCTCTGCGTCCAAACAGTCTGCAGTAAGTATGCTAAGTGATGACATGCAGTAAGTTGATGATAATCTACAGCTCCTCTGATGAGGAAGGGAGAAAAAAGAGTGAAACACAGTGGAAATATTTCACTTTTTGAAACAAAAACTGTTTCAACAGTTTTTGGTTTTCTCCTTTAGTATCCTGACATGACTACATATATCCAGCTCCACCTGCTCTGAGCTGCTGCTCTCTCATTATCAGATCACTTCAGCTCCTTTTTGTTTCTTATAATATTTCAATTTTCATC
Organism: Nibea albiflora; assembly: GCA_014281875.1. NCBI lineage: Eukaryota > Metazoa > Chordata > Actinopteri > Sciaenidae > Nibea > Nibea albiflora. The sequence goes on along the minus strand of JABGLX010000151.1, from coordinate 28,688 downwards.
ACTGAGCTGCAACTACTGAGCTCTGCCTCTGGAGGGCGATATCTACAAACTCAGTGGGCACAGCAGCACACGTTTGCATTCATCATGTCCTCATTAAGTCTGACACGAAGGGTGTGGCTATAAGTTAAGGATAACTTATAGACAGACATCAACACCTCTGTACGTCATAGCAGCTCCACTGTCAACAACAGAACTAATGCAGAGAGCTGCAGGAGATGAAGAGGGAGAGACGGCGGCTGGACGAGCCACCAACAGTTCATCAGAGTTTAGAAGAATGCAGCACAGTGAGGACACAGAGCAGCTTTCATAGAGGAGACCAGTGTGTGTCTGTTCACAGACCTGTCCTATGTTAAAGGAGAGAAGAAAGGAAGCTCTGGGCTGCTGGTTAGCTCAGTAGGTAGAGCACTTCATGTACAGAGGCTCAGTCCCAGCTGTGGTGGCCCAGAGCTCGAGTCCATTTGCTGCACGTCAGTGTGTGTGTGTGTGTGTGTGTGTGTGTGTGTGTCTCTCTCTCTCTCTCACCCCAAAAAGACAGAAAGCCCTGAAGCACATTTCTTTAACATTCAAAACACGTGAACAGCTCTCATCTTGGCCGCCACAGTCAAATAAACATAATGGGATTACAGTTTTTTCTCAATTGTTAAATCACAATTTCTGTAACCTTACCCCATTTCCTGAAAACATTAAACACAAATCCTCATCTTCAAAAAAAACTCAAACTTTTGCCTCAAAACAGATTTACCAATCACTGCTCTCAAGTCATAATCAAAGTGATCTACTCTATCAAGCAGTCAGTAAAGAATACACCAAACAATAGAAAACACATCCGTCATTGTCTTTCGATGAATGAAAACATGTTCTATCATAGTACTGATCAAAATTACTACTCTTCTTCGCTCTTTGCATTTGTTTGCTCTTCCTCCTCCTTGTATTTTTACAGTACTGTACCCTGCATCTCACAAACCTGTCCTTTGTCTCTGTGATACTGTAATTCTTGTTCTTTGTTGACATGTTGTCATCCTCCTCTTCCTCATCGTCCTCACCTCACATACGCACTTGTCCTCTCACATGGTTTCTTCCATCCATATCCGACTTTCTCATTCCTCTTTGCTCTCTGAACTGGCTCGTTGTGTCACATCATTTGAAACAAGTGAAAATCCATTTTGCATGGTTGTGTTTAACCCGTGAGCTCTGTGCTCTATTTATATTTAATTGTTGCCACCTGTGTTTACCAGTATGGATGGTAAGCACAAGTAGGATGAGAATGTGTTTAGAGTTTTGCTGAAAAGTGTAAGTGAGATCTGCAAACTGTGTTTTACCAGGTGAAATGCTTTGAGGTGACAACAGACTGAACGATTAGCTAAAAGAGTTCAGGCAACTGAGAACTTTGTTCAGCCAATGGGTTTTAGAGTTTTAGCAACTGAGAAAAACTGTAATCACAGTACTCTGTACAGCTGAAACTGTCTGCTTGTTATAGTTTGCATAGTCATCTTCATGACTGTTTGCAGTTTTTCTATCTTTTTAAAATCATTTTTGCACATTAGAAAAAAGTGATTTCACAAACTGTACCTCTTGCAGGAGTCCACACCTGAATGAAGTCCCTGAAGGTCCGATGTGTCGTCCTCTGCTTCCAAACAGTCTGCAGGAAATAAGTGATGACATGCAGGAGGCTCCTGTTTATCTACACCTGCTCTTCTATACATGAGAGAGAAAAAAATGCAGTGCAGGAATGGTGCCAACCTCACATGTACACCAAACAGAGATGATGATCAGAAAGAGGACAGGTAAACTAGACATTGTTCCTGTTTTTCACACAGAGAGCTTTGCTGTCATACGCAAATCTTTTTCTCTGGAAAACATTTTATCAATAATCATACTGTCAACACGAGACTCTTTTGCATGTCAGCTCTCATCACGTCCTGCAAAAATAGAAACACCAACTAATTCTAGCATCAACGTTGGATCAGCACAAATTATCAATGTTTTTTATTATTTTGATGAGCATATTTTAGATATCTATAAACTCTATTCCTGAAATGTCTAAACAGTACTACCACCTTCTTCTTTCTTTCTTTCTATTCCTCGTTCTTTATTCCAAACACTGAATGTCTTTGATGAGGTTTTTATGTCTCTGCTATCCAGATATAAACATTCATATTTCTTACATGGAGAGATTATATTGAAGAGAGGGAGAGTGAACATGTGTCTGGTTTTGAGTTTGTTCTGTGTTTCCTGTTTTATTTTGTAGTTCCACCCTGTCTACTTCTACTTCAGAAATCTGCTTTTCTGCTTTAGTGTCCTGTCATGACTTCCTGCCTTCAGCTCAGTGTGTAGCTGAAGTGTAGAGGAGCTGCTCAACATAACACAGCAAAATCAAAGCATAGAACATTAAATAAAACTGATTCAAGCATTTATTTATTCATATTAACATCATTTACATACTTCGTGGTCATGAATGGATCAGTGAAGTAGTAACAACAACAACATGTGTGACAGAGTCTGGTCTGTTTCATCACGTGTTGGCAGAGGCCAGAGAAACAGATCAAACATTGTAAATGTAATATATGCCATGTATTCACAGCCATGAGAGATCGAAGGCGGTTTTAAGGCGGATCTGAAGACAAGCTCACACTAAAACAGCCTTAAATCATTTCATTCAAGTTTATATTAAATATAGATATAAGATGTGAACACTTCTATTCACCACTGATTTCTGGGTGTATGGATGAACTGAAAAATTATTGAGCAGAGTCTGGGGAACAACAATAGTCTTATTTTATTAAATAATTGATTAAATAACAGGAATCATGTAGCTTTATAACAATACTTCAGTGAACTTTGAAAAAAACATTATATATATATATATATATATACGTTTGCTGAATCATCAGTAGATGACAGTATCTGTCTTGTCTCTATTCTTTCTATTTGCCTACATTTCTCCTTCTGTTTTCTCTCCTTTCTCTCTCTCCCTCTTTCTCTGCCTACACAGAGCTGACTGTGTGAATGTTGTCATCATTTCCTGATGATCTGCTGATATCATTGCTGTCCATTCTGCAACAACACACAGAGGCCAAAAGCTTGTCTATGACCCCTTTCCTCATGAACACATACAGAAATAAGTCTGCAAGAGGATTCAAACTAAGAAAGATGAAAGGCATGTTGTAGAAGTTCTTTATCTCTGGCAGTAACACAATGACAGTGGGCATGAACAGCAGTGTGTAAATCAGCAGCACCAGAACCAAAACTCCCACACTTCTTCGTTTTTCATCAGAGGGGACAGTGCTGGCAGACAGAGCTTTGAGGGTCCCACCCAGGAAGAATAAGAGCAGTGGGAGGAGGAAGAGGAAGTAGACCTTGAATATGATGACTGAGACCTGTGATAAAGTGAGGACACAGACAAGAGGAAAGATCCAGACCACGACACAGACCACCACAGAGGTCTTGATGGTTCGTCTGAAGCGGTACCACAGTGGCCAGGCGATGACCAAATACCTGTAATACAAGATGGACACATAGTCTTTGAGGAGCTTCAGAATTATAAAGTAATATAATGATCAGACACAGAAGCTACACACAGACTGCATAGACAGATAGTTACCTTTCCAGGGCGACACACACCATGAAGCCGACACTGGCCATCACACTGAAACGGTAAATGATGAATGCAATTCCTTTATTAATATCCTCAGATGGTGTCAACCAAATGATGAAGCAGCAGAACTGAATGAGGTCAGAGATGAGAAGGTTGATGACGTAGATCGGAGCAACATGGTCATTTCTCACCTGCAGGAAAACATTGGTAAAAGTGAACAAGCAGTTGTAAACATGTTGTGAACTCCACCTCCTCCAAATATTTCTTCTTGCAGTCAGAGACATTTATACATTTATTACAACACTTCACCCCAGCCTCCTGACGACTAGACCACAACCCAGATCAAGATTCTTTACAGACAGACTGTACGACACAAATAAATAAATCAGAATAAAATAAAGAAATACATTTCAGTCATAATGTACATACCTGACAATAAAGAGTAGAGATGGCCACGAGGATCAAAGGAAGGCCGACACCGATGATTATGTATGTCACCACATGTTCGATGATCACAATATTTTCATAATCACTGTAGTCGGTCATGTTGCTGTAGTTAAAGCTTTCCTCCTGTGAGGTGTTGTTCATGTGTAAATCTTCCATCCTTCACAGTGAAACCTGTTGTTTGAGAGATCAGGTTAAAGGTTTTTTAATATCTACAAACATTGTTTAAGTGATATCACGACAACTGCAAGTGGAAGTTTTTATCTTCTCTACATAGAAGAAAAAATAATGTCACAAAATTTACCTTTGAAAGTTGCAACACCTGAATGAGTTCACTACACCAGCGTCTGATGTGTCGTCCTCTGCGTCCAAACAGTCTGCAGTAAATATGCTAAGTGATGACATGCAGTAAGTTGATGATAATCTACAGCTCCTCTGATGAGGAAGGGAGAAAAAAAACACATGAGAAATGATCTGTTTCTGGTCAAGTGCTTGGGGGGAGCTGAGGTGGGTCGCTGTGGGCGTGTCTATAAGTGCTGAATGTAACCGCTGTGAAACAATCAGGAAATAACTTTTTATTTTGCTTATTGTGAGCAAGTGACAGAAGCAAAACACATCCAGAAACTGCTCGGGGTTCAAGGGGTTAAATCTGCATTAAAAAAGATCCAACATGTTAAATTGCACATCAACTCCATGGGCAGAGCTGGTAGCAGAGCAGCAGTCAGATACCTCCATTAAGGGGCCGTGAGAAACTGCAATGACAATCAGCTGGTGGGGAAGTGGGTGTCTTTCTGTGCTACCAGCCACGTTTCTTAACTTGGTCTTGCAGTAGTCTGAGGTCACAGGGGTCAGGACAGCTTATGAACATATTTTACAACCTCCTTTTGGTCTCTGTGGAAAAAGTGATGAGTCAGAACCTGCCACACGTCAGATAACCGGCAAGAGAAACCAAGTTATTAAAACTGCTTCCCTGCACCGACTACCTCCCAGTGGATAGACAGATAGTTACCTTTTCAGGGCGACACACACCATGAAGCCAACACTGGCTGACACAGCAAAATCCAAAATAAATATGCAAAATTTGCATCTTCCAGCCCTCAGCTGATGTCAACTCAGAAGCTTGATGATGTAGATCGGAGCAACATGGTCGTTTCTCACCTGCAGGAAAACATTGGTAAAAGTGAACAAGCAGTTGTAAACATGTTGTGAACTCCACCTCCTCCAAATATTTCTTCTTGCGTTGGCCACAGGTGAATCAGATCACTCACCAGCACACCAGGAAAAAGGTTCATCAATAATCTTTCATATGCAAGCACAGTGAGGTGTTTTAGTTTACTGTATATATGTCAGTGTACATGACAGCAGCTGCAGTGACCTTATTCACTGTCTGTCTGATGGTGTGCCCTGATGTCTTTAGTCACTTTGATTAAGTGAGAGACACTAAACTCAACTCAACTCAACTCAACTCAACTCAACTCAACTCAACTCAACTCAACTCAACTCAACTCAACTCAACTCAACTAAAGCATTAATACAACAGGATGTGTGCTGTGGTTTGAGATTTATTTAGTAACTAGAGCTTGCTCTAATTTTTGGAGGTTTTACAGTACTGTACTGTCTCGTCCTGGTTTCTCCATTAACAGCTCTTACTGGGTTAACAGCAAACAGTGACAGGTGTCTCTCATGAACGAGTACATCACTGATTAAATGAGCTTCAGTCCATCTGTAGATTTTTATGTGTTACTTTAATGTTCCTGCCTGTGTTGTTGTTGTTGTTGTGGCTGCTGTGACATAAAAATACATTCCCAGTTAACCTCTCTCGCTGTAGGAGCAGGGACGCTCTTCTCTGGGTCGGTGATTTCTTTCATGCATGAATTCATCATGCCATCATGTCATTTCCCTTGTAGAAGTTTCCAGTTTCCACTACGTACAGCAGCACTGCGGGGGGCTACAACGTCTCTTTGACTGGTGCATGGAAACCATGCTGCACTCGTCCAGGTGTCCTCAAATCTGGCAACCTGTGTTAGGTTTGAGTCTGGGGCGACTCTCCAGTGTTTTTGACGGGTATTTTAACCACTAGATGTCAGTGTTACACATACAGTACATGTGCAGTGTATCTGTGCTGCTGTACTCTGCACGTCACAGACTGCAACAAATTCCTTTTGAGGAAAACTGTTTAATGAAAGCATCTTTTCTGATTTATTCCAATTTTACAGTGTCAGAACATGAGCGCTAGTCCAACATGCAGGTGTAGGTGACCGCTTGACCTGACTGCAGTTTTACACAGGATTGCTCAACACCAGTTCATCCTGAGTTTATCAACTTCTGCATGACACATCTGCTGTCCACCACATCCAAACAGTGAGTAGTGGCACACAGTGCAACAGATATCGATACCGTTAGCTACTTTGTAACACGACACACGCTCTTCCTGCTCCAAAGATGGAGATGATATTTGGTTCCACCATCTCCTCATCTTCATCTGATTAGTGCCGCGAATGCACATAACCTTTTCACCCTCAGTTTTCCTGTGACGATGTGATCTAACAGATATGTTTCACTTGTAATATATTTTTTGACAAAACCTCCTGTGCTTTGCAGTCTTATTTTTATGGTGCATAAATAAATCTGAATCTTTATCTAAATTGCTGAATTACTAAGACTAAGAGAGTATGGCGCTAATTTGCTCTGCACTGATGACCTGTAGGAGACACTGACCTCAGTAGTACGCTGTTCTCTGCTAATGTAAACCTGGGCCACATTTCTAAGTCCGAAATATGAAAACAATGTGTGCAATTTAAATATTCAAATCTAAATTAGTTGTTGGTTGTTCTGCAGCACACAGTAGAATACTCATACATTTGAAGCTGTCACTTTAAAAAAGTATATATATAAGAGATAACAGACAGCTTGCTACAAGAGTGCACAACAAGATAAGAAGGAAGTCCACAGCAGCTTCATAGCACGTTAAACAGATATTAGAGAAAGATTACTCCAAGTCCGCTCCAGCATCTAAACCTAAGAGCAAAAGCGGTGCTGTCAAGAGTATGTACTTATGTAGAGATGGGAATATTGAAATAACAGAGTAAAAATAGAAGCGTTGGAACCTGTGGCCCTCTGGTACGCTGACGACATTTTGTGATATCTGTGAAACCTGATGTCTCATTGAAAGCTCTGCTGAGTGAGCGGTCAAAGAGCGATGCCCCTCCCTGCAGAGCAGATTCACCTTTTAGCATCAAGTCAAAAATGGAATATTTGGGTGTTACCACTCACGGGGACTTGGCTAACCTGTAAAGCTAATCTATACTAAACTAAATGGATTAGTCATTAGATGAATGTTATGCTCAGGCTCATGTACTTGTGTCAGTCCATTCCAGCCAGACACCCTTTCTGGGCGGCCCAGATTAGTCCTGTATGTCACTGGTGTAACCGTCTGTAAAAACATTAAGAGGAAAGCCCATTCTGAGCCCCTCGGGGAAGATATGGGAGGATGTTCATACTAACAGGTGTGTCTGCGCACTTCCACCAACATTTTTCCTTTCCACCTCTCTGTGACACAGTCTCACAATCACAATCAATTTTACAGCGATCGATCAATAATCATTGGGGTAAAAACATAAATGAATACGCTTTTAATACTCACTACGAACAGCACAGAAGTGTGCTGAGAGCTGTTAGCTGACAGCCTGTTGATTTAAACTGATAGATGTGTCAGTGATCTAGTGCCGCAGCTTCCTGTTTCTGCTTCAAAAAGCATGTAGTTTGAAATATAAAGTGGACATAAAGCACGTAGATTTAACTCCTAAACCTGCCTCACTCATCCTTTCTCGTCCCTTCTACCGGCGTCGATATACTGCAGAATGACTGAAGCTGAGCTCACCTTTATGTCCATTTAGCTTGTGGGCTTTTCAGTTCTTCCTGCATGTGAGCCAGGAATATGCCCACACACAGACTGAAATCAAACCTAGATAGAGATTCAAATGTTGGTGCCTGCTTGTGTTTGATTTCTGTCTGATGCAAAAGGTAGTGTGAGTAAAATCTGTTTTCTGCTGATTGTCTCTGTCCACCATCACTCTGCTTCTTCTCTGAGGATACCTCGTGCAACCTGACTAAACTTTCCCTTTATTTCAGTGAATCAGGTCAAAAGCATTCACATTTTTGTCCTAAACAGATTTTTTATTGAAAGCCTTGAAGAAAATACAATTTCATATAAAATAGCACACACCGACAATGCTGATAAAATCTTACATCACAAACACACAAAATTGCTAAAGCGTGCAACCATTAAAACACCAAAAATACAAACAAACAACAGTCAGAATAAAGATTTTGGTGGCTATAATGAGCTCAGTTCATCAAAAAATAAAGATAATAATGACAGACCTCAACTGACAGCTGACAAAATAATAAGAAACATATTTTATTTCCATTTGTTGAAGCCTTCACAGTGAACCAGAACAAGTTGACCAAAACATTTCCCAGCAAGCAGTTCTCCCACAGCAGAGTCAAAGCAATGCTTCCTTTTATCTGCAGTTAGGTGTCTGATTGGAAATCCTATCAGTAGATGACAGTATCTGTATTGTCTCTATTCTTTCTATTTGCCTACATTTCTCCTTCTGTTTTCTCTCCTTTCTCTCTCTCCCTCTTTCTCTGCCTACACAGAGCTGACTGTGTGAATGTTGTCATCATTTCCTGATGATCTGCTGATATCATTGCTGTCCATTCTCGCAACAACACAACAGAGGCCAAAAGCTTGTCTATGACCCCTTTTCCTCATGAACACATACAGAAATAAGTCTGCAAGAGGACTAGACTTAAGAAACATGTACGACAGAACTCTAACGTAAAAGTTTTTTTTCATTTTCTCTGAGAGTAACCAGATGGACACTGGGCAATGAACAGCAGTGTGTAAATCAGCAGCACCAGAACCCAAACTCCCACATTCTTCGTTTTTCATCAGAGGGACGCAGCTGGCAGACAGAGCTTGAGGGTCCCACCCAGGAAGAATATGAGCAGTGGGAAGGGAAGGAGGAGGGTAGACAGTGAAGATTATTTCTGAGGACTTCAAAAGGAAACCCAGAAAGAAATATAAAATGAGGAGGACAGACAAGAGGAAAGACCCAGACCACGACACAGACCACCACAGAGGTCTTGATGGTTCGTCTGAAGCGGTACCACAGTGGCCAGGCGATGAGCAAATACCTGTAATACAAGATGGACACATAGTCTTTGAGGAGCTTCAGAATTATAAAGTAATATAATGATCAGACACAGAAGCTACACACAGACTGGATAGACAGATAGTTACCTTTCCAGGGCGACACACACCATGAAGCCAACACTGGTCAGCAGACTGAAATCGTAAATAAAATGTGCAGCTAGCTGCATCTTCTTATTCTTAAATGATGCCATCAAAACGATCAAGCAGCAGAGCTGAATGATGTCGGTCAGGAGGAGGTTGATGATGTAGATCAGAGCAGCTTGACCATTTCTCACCTGCAGAAAAAAAAAACATTGGTAAAAGTAACAGAGTACATGTAAGACAGAAAGATGACAGGCAGTAAATAAATACATTTCAGTCATAATGTACATACCTGACAATAAAGAGCATAGATGGCCACGAGGATCAGAGGAAGGCCGACACCGATGATTATGTATGTCAGTACACTTTTGACGATGACTGCTTTAGAACTGTCGGCGTTGGAGGTGATGTTGCTGTAATCAGAGCTGTTGAGCTGTGAGGTGTTGTTCACGTAGAAATCCTCCATCCTTCACAGTGAAACACAAACACAGTATAACTACAGTACGTACTCAAAATGTTATACAGTCATATAAATATTCATCCTGATAATTATTTTCACAAATATTTACATTTTTACATAAAAGAAAAAAAACAAAATTTACCTTTGAAAGCTGCAACACCTGAATGAGTTCACTACACCAGCGTCTGATGTGTCGTCCTCTGCGTCCAAACAGTCTGCAGTAAATATGCTAAGTGATGACATGCAGTAAGTTGATGATGATCTACAGCTCCTCTGATGAGGAAGGGAGAAAAAAGCAGTCAGTCATGAATATGCATTAGCACATGGCTCAGTGTGCTAATCTTATACGTTGGTCATATCATCATTTGGTAATATCATCTATGATCTATGACTTCCTCTACCATGGAACCTCTCAGGCGTCCAATTCTTGGTTACACTGATAACGCTGCAGCCCGGTCAGTAACAAGCACAAGAGACAAGACGTATGTCACCCCTGTTCTTGCAGCCTCACACAGGCTCCCTGTTCACTTCAGAATCAGTCTTACCTACATACATCTCAGAACTTCTCACCCTCTCACAGCACCACCAGACCCTTCAGATCATCCCACCAAAACGTCTCGGCCCATTTGAAGAGTAGAAAAGGCCTCCCAGAGATGAACCTTAAAACTCACTTATATTCTCTGGCTTTTAACTGTGTTTAATCTAATATTTTTAAGATTGTTTTGGGGCTTTCAAATCTACATTTTTAATAGTGACAGGATGACAACATATGCAGCAAAGGGCCACAGGTCAGGACTGGACCCCGGGGCCTTTATTCATGGTGTGCGTGCTCTACCGGGTGACCTAGCATGGCGCCCCGAGTTTTCTTATTGTGTTTATTTTATGTTTGCTTCTAAAAGTTGCTATACGAGTCAGACAAACTGGGGACTGAACAGAACCAAACCTGTGATTTCAAAATAAAGGCCTCACACCCAATAAACTGAAGACAAGCCAAGATAAACTCTCTCTGGATCTTTGTGTCACCAGTGTCAAGCCGGGAGTGCAGGGGAGCAGGGTCAGATGTCCTCCCACAGGCTGACAGAACATTAAGCAGGGCTGGGTCAGAGGAGATGATTGCAGGCAGCTGCAAACATCCAGCTCTCAGCCAGAGGCAGGCGGGGACCTCTGCTGGACATCTAAGATAGCACAGGAGGTTCATACCATCAAGACAAGAGGAAATTATGAGTGAGACTGTGTCCAACATGACCGGACCTCACAGAAAGCATCAAAATGTACACCACATTTCAGACTCAGCACCATTATAGGGCACTTTATCACGCCTTTTCCACTGAAGAGGGCATCTTGTCGCAGTTTCTTCATTGAAGGGCTTCCCAGAGCGCGCTTTGTCCCTGTTTGTCCACTGTCGAAGCATCCCAGAGCGCGCTTTGTCCCTGTTTGTCCACTGTCGAAGCATCCCAGAGCGCGCTTTGTCCCTGTTTGTCCACTGTCGAAGCATCCAAGTGAGCACTTTTGCTGCACTTTTCCTAAACATGAAGGGCACCAAGGGGTGATCCGGGTTGAATGGCACAATCAACCCTGGTGCAACACAGTCCAATACTTCAATAGAGAGGCCTCATGAATGAAAATAAACACATATGAAGATAACTCACAATACTGAATACATACCCACATAAACAAACACACTCACACAGAAGAGGGCTAAGCGTTAAAGAGAGGAACATTCTCATGAGAAAGCTGATGTTTATCCCCCAGAAGCTATACAGCCTCCTCTGTCTGTGGCTTTCACTTAAACACACACACACACAGAGAAGGATGAAACGCCGTCTCTGCCATCTGTCTTTACGCTTCGCCTCCACACAGGAAGTGCTCTCGAGGTCACTGAGAGGCTGGAAAAGGCAGACAGGAGGTCAAAAGTGCCCTCGGTGATCAGAAAACGTAGCCCGCCTGGTGTAAGTATGACAAGAGTTAGAAGGAAGGACGAGCCTAATGCAGCACAATAAAATGTCAAATACTCAAAGAGAAACAAGAAAAACAGAGAAGACGCGGTGAACATCGTGGACTTCATCTGCTAAAGAGACATTTTGTCCAAAGAGAGGGAATATTGGACTTAGACATAAAAAATAAAAAAACACAAATAATTCATAATGTTGCTGTGAGGCAAGTTTATTATATGAGACATAGAAGGGATTCGAACACATCTCTGCTGGCCCCCAGTGGTCCAAAACAATTATTGCAGGTTAAAATGAATGAATGAAATTAAAATGTAAATTAAAATGGTAAAAAAAATAAATAAATGTAAATTCAGTTGACTTTTTCTAAAAGTAACAGAAATAAAACAGAAATTAAAAAACATGAAAGAAAAAACCTAAACTTTACTTTTTAAACTAACTAAACTAAACCTGAATCATTTTTCGGTTATTTCTAGTTAAATAACAAACTAGTCGCGTGTAACCTGTGTGTGTGTATGAAGTCTCTAACAGGCCTCATATTTATTTTTCTCATTCCTATCTCAAACATAACTGAGGAAACGGAACAGGAACAAATCTTGTTTTTGCGCCCATCTCTGTATTTCCTGTCAAGTAAGACATTATTGGAAAGGATTTGTTTATTTGCTATCTCTGAAGGATGTCCTATTCTGACGATATGCAGTGCTTTTCTATTTATTAATAGTGAATAATCACTGACCCGCTCTCCACCTCGTCCCATCAAAAGGCTTATTTTTGGCTCTTTTCCTGACCAGGCCAAACTAAAGGGGTCAAACAGTGAGGACTTATTACATAAGCTCTTTGTCTTTGTGCTTGCCAGGTCAGAACAATTGCTGAAAACACAGTTCTGGGTGGGAGAGGTAAGATTTGTACTTCTGGATGAATTCCCGGGACATGGGACAATCAGTTTGTCAATACTTACACTGCATGATGTAAGACATCCATTGTGTTACTGCATCACAGAAGGACCAGAAGTAGTCTGCTTCTGGTTCAGTCCACATCTGATTCATAAATGTCTGCCGTTGTTGATGTGAATGTTCTGGCGAACTTGTTGCATATTTGTATGCATGCATGCACGGCTGTTCTTTGGGGGTCAAGGGTCAACAGAATCATGAATCTCGAGGCGGTTGTTATCTTCCTCTGGACAAACGTGTGAAGTGTTGGCTGGATGGAGACAAGACAATTGTGACTGCCGTCATGTCAGTCAGATAAAATATGTTGTATGATAAGACTGGTCTCTTATACGTTCAAACCTCAGATTCTAACATGGGAAACTGGATGTTTGTTTACAGCGAGATCGCAGTTGTGTCGGGGGTCAGAGCTGCTCAGTGTCCTGGGATTAGACTAGAGCATAAACAAACTATCCCTGGATTATCTTACTGGACAATTGTCCCGAGAGATGCTGAGGTCCCAGAGGACGGACATGACATGAGTGGACAGAAAGGTTTTGACCGGGTCAGCTCACAGCATGACACAGCAGAGAAACAGTTTTTTTCTGTCTGTCTCAGCTGCCTGAGTGGTATTTCTCAGTAGTAACACAGCGGGTGTCTTATTATCTATTTCAAGCTCAAAGGAGATCCTAATTTTCCTGGAGTGTATTTAAGGTTATGCATTTCATTAAAAATGTTTCATGTGAACAGAATCTTAAAAGAGGACGCGGGTCAAACCTTTTTGTTTTTAGTTTAAATTCAAAAGATTTCAATGAATTTGGACTTGCACATTATGAAAACAGTTACACGACCTCTTACTCGGCCAGTAAATGCCTTTAAAGCATGATTTATCTCCTGTTCATCTGGATAGTCAGGGGAAAGGTGTCCTGGTACATTGTCGTTTTTTGTGTGTTGCATTGGTGCTTGCGTGGTGTTCCAAACCTGGTCTGTGTGGAGCTCACCTCCTGCAGTCTAACGACAAGCACTGAAGGGGTTAACTGGTGACTCTGTAGGTGTGTGAATGTATGCAATCTCCGCCTCCCTGCACGGTGTGATTCCGCCCGTTCTCACCTGATCTCACTCATTTCTAATCAACGCTCCACTCTGCGTGTTCCTGTTGGCAGCAACACAAACCACCGTCTGTCTCTGTGATTAAAGTAAGTTCACTGCTTTCTTCATGTGTCGCTGTACTTTGATGGTTATTTGTAGACTGGATGTGATTGAACACCGCAGATGCACATGGCTTGTAGCTCTTCATGCAACCTAATTCAGAATGATGAATTTCTTAATGTTAAATGAATGTTTAGTTCTCCAGGCTTACTGCATGTTATGACTGAGGGTGAACCAAGATGACAGACTGTAGGAGGGGATATGGGAAATATTTTGATTGGCAATAATGTTCACATTTTAGATCAGGACAGGTGAAAGAGGAGTGAAGGAGCCTTTCCCTCAACAGAGCAGGAGGCTTCAGACATCAGTCATCCCCGACTTACAATGTTGTCCTTTCATACGTTCCCAGGAGACCGAACGACAAGCCACACTTGGCCTCGTGTGACTCCTGCAACCGCCGTCCACACCAGTCCTCAGGTGATCTGAACAACTCGGATAACAGTCGTCGCAACAGTGAGTGCCAAAGAAAAAGTGGAAGGCCTGGATGACGATCCCACCAAGGCTATGTACCTGGGCTGTCCCATCAGAGCTGAAGGGAGGTGAGACATCTTCATCTACATCTCCAAACGAGGCCAGCTGCCCCAAGATTTAACACATCTCAAAGAAATCAGGGTCGTAGATGGATGGATGGAGATGTTGGTGAGATGACAGGAACAAACCAGGATGAGGTGAACAGATAAGGTGTGCTTTAGCTGTTGAAATGGGATGAGTCTGAGTCGTGGTCTTTGTTACTGGTTAGAGTAGCCTAGCTGTTGATGTGATGCTATTCTGGTTAACTGCATTCTAATTCTTGTATTTCCTGTTTATTTGTAGACAGCTTTAACCATTGAACCTCTTCTGTTGTTCTACGCAGTGCACAGTGACAATAAATGGTTGAAATGGAAACATCAGTCGTTCCTCTAGCATCCTCAATCTCTTTCTAACCAGTCCCATCGACAAGAATGTGAAACTTTTAAATTAGATATGAAAAATCAGGAAGTGCGTGACAAAAATAAAGTGACAGTTAAGAGACGGGTCTGATTCTAGAGGAGAATGCTGGCTTCATTTTATGCACCCGTTTGACTGAGGCAGCTGAAATCACTCATAAGAAATTGTGTGTATGTATGCTGTTGATGTGAGTGTTAAATAGGTGGTTTGGTGTGTCTGCGTGGTCATAGACAAACGTCCACACTATGAATTCTGATAAATGAGATGATGTCCCGATGAAATATTTGATGCATATTTTAAAGACCTTAGAGTACTCAGGAGTACGCAGAGTATGACGTTGTCTCATAGTGTTTAGAAGTCTGCACACTACGCAGAATGGTCATCAAAATAACTGGACTGATTATGAGGTACCGGCTGTTGAGAGAGGCACAGCTGCAGCATGTCAGAAGGAGGAATTGTCCTGCAGCAGACACTGGATGAACACACACTTGGAAACTTGAAACGAGAGGAAGCCGGTCAGCACGAGATGCCGGTTCGTCCCATTTTACTTCCGCCATGTTTTTCCGACACCCCCGACTTGAAGGAAGCAAGAGGCTCTGAATCAGCAGGAACAAAGGGATGCAAGACGTGTGTGTTAGTGTCCATGCCCGCTTTCGTGTGCCTTTAAACTTTGGATTCCTGCAGAGGAAGGAAGAAGCTCAAAAGTCATTTTTGGCTGATGAACAGACAGCGAGATTCATCAGGATCTGTTGGCACCTTCTGCCAACGGTTTCCCAGATTTCCCATTCTTTAAGCAGAAGTGTGCCGCCTTTATTATATTATTCTATTCTCTCAGGGCTGTGACTCAGATGGTAGAGCACGTCCATTAGTAATCGGAGGGTTGCTGGTTTGTGGTCGAAGCCACCTTGAGCGAGATACTGAACCCCAAGTTTCTGATGACTGTGACCTCAGCTCAGTACCAATGTGAGCGCTTTGGATAAGAAGAGCTCCTGGTGAGCAGTAGTGTTGTAAGACTTTAAGTGGTTCAGTGGTGCCAGTTCATGCGGTGCATAAAAGTGAAGATCAGGTGTGTCTATTTCCTGAGTAGCAACATCAGTAGGCTGGATTTAAAAAAAATATTTATATATGTGTAGAAATACAGTTTCATTGTCAAACAGATCAGCTGTGATCTGTACACCACTGAGCATTTATTCTCATCCTGGGAATCAGTACAAATTCAGCCACCAGTCCCCAAATATTTAAAATAAATCAATTATTCAGCAGTTTTGTGATGTCCGTCAACATTTCTTGGACTTATTGATCTTGAGGTGTCATCTGTATGGAGGAAATAGATGCACTAGCTATCTGATCTGTCTGTCCAGCCTCGTGAATTCAGCGTAATATTGTCTTTTCTTCTTGCACAGACAAACAAGTTATTTTAGTAGTAACTCTTTCTCAGTTTGTACTCTGAGAACTAAAACAGGCTGCTGATTTCTTCCTGAATTTCGGACATGCCTATAGTCTGTTAACTTGTGAAGTATCCTGATTTGCTAAGACTTCTTGGTCTTTTGTTGTTGCTGTAGGTTATCCTCCTGAAAATGGCTGAATGGCAGTACCTGGGACAGCAGACATAAGGTAGGAGACAACGAGTCTTTCTGTCTGTGTTCCACTTTTAGCCCGTTTGTGCCTGTCTGTCTGTCCTTCTGTCTGTCCAAATCAAATGGAGGATGTGCGTCACAGTTCAAAACAAAAACATCCAGCACAATACGGAGGCGGAGTTAAAGCCTTGAGACGTGTTTTCCATGCAACAGGGAAGCAGCCCAAACTCATCAAAAAGCTGTTTAATGGTTGGCAAACATTTACAGAGTGAGGGGGAAAAAATTGACTTCTTGGTGTTCTTATCTTTTCCTTTCATCACATTGACGGCACGATTCTGACGACGTTACAGAAAGTTATGAAGATTCACGACAGATCATTTCGATCTGTAAATTTAAAACCTCTGCATATTATCTGATATCTTATTTAAATTGATTATAACGCAGAATAAACCCAGCACCATAAAAGCTGTCAAACACAGCTGACTTGTTGCGGGCATCATATGAACTTTGCTTTGGCAGAGTAGCACCTGGAGTATATGTCAAATTATTGATTAATGAACACATTTTTAAGTGCTTAAACATTTATGGAACCAGTGATTAAAAGAGGCAACAGAAATATCTGAAATTAAACCTTTTTACATGTAATCCCACTTTTATTTTTAAGGATTACTTAAAAGACATGAGTAATGTTTTGCATAACCAGTTTGTGTCTGCAGATTTTCATTTAGACTACGACAAGGAAAAGTATTTATTTCTACTCTAATCTGTGTAAAAACTTTGAAGTGAAGCAGAAGCACAATGTTAGGTTTAAATGAACCTCGACATTCCCGTACATCATGCAGTCTGTTTACAGCATCGGCTGCAGAACAGAAGCATTTAAAACTACTTTTCAAGAACAAGACGTCAGTTTTAATCCAGAACAAACAAACGCTCAACTTTTGTTGAATTCTTAAATCTGAGCTAATACGCTGTTGAAATGTTACAAATGCTCTGTAAACTGTCTGTAGGCGAGACTGCAAAAGGGAGGCACACAAACCGCAGAGCGCGCCGTTACATGCTGTTCTTCAGTTAGTGTTTGGAACTGAACACAATACTGGCCGAAGAACAACTCAAACACGAAGGTACGCTCTCTCACGCACACACAGGCTCGCTTGTGCAAACTTGAATCCTCTGTTAAACAGTCTCGCCTGTCAGAGTAACACTTGGTGGATAAATTACACCAGCTTCTGCCAGGAAGAAGTTAATCAAGTGCAACTTGATGTGCATGCACATTATTTCTAGTAATGTACAGCGTCTTTACATTTGCTCTGCACTCCTACATCCATCGAGCCTCAGCCCAGCATTAGACAACGTTTGAGGATTTAAAATTTGAACTTTTAGTTTTAAATGTTGAAATCATGAATTATTAAACTCCACTGCTGAATTTCAAGTAAACAAAGAACAATTTTCAAGAATCTGAGATTTCACAATTATTTGAAATAAGCTACTGCTTTTAATAAAAGAGAAGTTGACTTTTAATTTTAAGAAAATGGCATCCTATTTCGGATTATTTACAGATTTGTATCAATCTACCTTTGTGGAAAATCATTCATTAATTCATCTCAATTAATAATCAGTAATAATCTTTCAATGAAAACATAAAACTTGTACAATAAACCACACATGAAGCCAGTGAGGGAGAGTAAGATCAGTATGCTTTAATAATGAGATATCAGTGCAGAAACACAAACTTCTTATCGGGTTAAATTCCCCATATAGTAATAACAATGATAACAATATATGATAATAATAAGATCAATATGAATTTTTAGCATATTAAAAAATGCAGAATCAGCTAATATAACTGTACTGTATGATACTGACGAATGAAATACGAGTAGCTGAACATGGATCCCGTAAGAACAAACAGAAGCCCAATTGTTACACGAGACAAAATGCTGATATTGTCTTTAAGAGGAAGTGGATGAG
Source organism: Nibea albiflora (assembly GCA_014281875.1). Lineage (NCBI taxonomy): Eukaryota > Metazoa > Chordata > Actinopteri > Sciaenidae > Nibea > Nibea albiflora. The sequence goes on along the minus strand of JABGLX010000151.1, from coordinate 10,331 downwards.
TGGATTTAGTTTTTAGGATAAACCCTTCAAGCAGCACAGTGTGTTGAGCACTAGGACAGGTGATTCATCTTTTGGGATTTAAGTAGCAGAAGCCCCGCCCCATTTTTAGCTTAGCATTTGTAGCTTAGTGTTTGCTTTTTAAACGGATTCTCTGAGTCGCCTTTCTTCTGTCTGTCCTGAGGTTTTCTATCCATATTCTAAGATAAGTGAAGACTAACCAGCCAAAATATTCACGTTTCTTCAACGTTAAGACGCAAAACTCTACAGACTAACAGCAGTTTCTTTGACAAATGGTTGTTTCTATCTAATCATTTAAAATGACTAAATGTGTACCTTTTTAAATTTATTGTCTGGCAGGAGCTAGCTTAAAACGAGGGCGGGATTACAAATCAGCCTAGATTATTTAAATTTTAAAATCGACTTCCATCTAGCCAACTCTTTCAACATACATTAAAGCAATTTAGTTCAAATCTCCTCTGTAGCTCCAAAGTCCATCTGAGGTGCTGTTCGTGTTCAGAACATTAAATGGAGTCCTGAAACCTCTTGGTCCCCCCAGAAACAGAACACGTAACATTTAAAGTCTTTAAATACTATACATGATCCTACAACATAGGAATAGCCTCAATTTGCAGCCTTTTCACATTGAAATAGGAAAAAACGTCCAATATGAGTTCCCCCTCTTCAAGCAGCTGCTGATACGTCAGGGGAGAAAAGAAAACATTGGGTTTTTGAATCTTAAAGTGAAGTGAGAGCAGAAACGGAGTGAGCTGTCGAGCCGGGGAGTGGAGAGGCATGCATCAGTGGGCAGGCTGAGCAGGATGCATCTCTTCACGTGTGGCTCGACTCGACGTCACCGCTTTTCATATCTCCTTCATAACCGCTTCTCTGCCCGCATCCCATCTCAGGATGACGTTCATGCCGTTAAACATCACGTGGCTTGTTCGTTCATTTCCTCATCTGGATTTAATCTTTTCAAATTCCTCTGAGAAAACACAGTAATTACAGCTACTTTCACTTTGAAAACTCTGAAAACAAGTTAAAGTCTGTATCTGCTGTTTGTTTTTGACTATATTTAGCTTTAACCTTCAGTTAACAGCCTCACGCCTCATGTGTGCACTTTTAAAGCAAACTATGCAGCACAGCGAGCCGCTATTTATCAAAGTAAGTCTCCCAGGAGAACTTTTACTGTCAAGTCGCTTTCAGTTTAAAAAACTCACCAACAAACAGACTGTCAGGTTGTTCAAAGACGTGGGGGAAACCATTTCCTTAAAAACCATAAACCAATACCGACCTGCCGTCACCAGGGGAGCTACTGTGGCTTCTATTAGAGCTGAATCTAAAAGGTTTGTCTGTTGGCTGTCTAGGATCTAAATGAATGTATCAGAGGAGGCTAAAAAACCTGAGCGGTTATTATGAAAATCATCCCAACTGTGACTCCAATTATTACTAAAGTCTAAAACTTCTACTGTATTTTCACGTTAATTTTATGCTCTGCTAGCCGGTTAACTGACGACAAACGCTGGGAGACGCAGTTAAGGTGTCAATTAACACGCACATTCAAATAAAAGCTGCAAACCAAAGGGAGATTGTTTGCTACTGCCAACTTTAGCTGAGATACAGAGTCAAGTTCAGGGTTTGATTCGATAATAGCCCCCAGAGTTTAAAGGAAGCCATCTACAGGATGAGGAGAACAAACTGTGCACTTGAAGGGCAAACTGAGAGAACCATGAAGTCGTGATAAGGCACATTATACGGTTTTAAAAAGAAACTTTCAGCACGGAATAAAGCAGAGAACATCGAAACGAAGTGTTAGTGGATCCAACAGATGTAATAAAAGTTCTAAAAATGACACATACATGATCAATGAAGCACCATTGCTTTTTATATATATGCAACTGGAAAACTGTAATTAATTATGTGGCAACTTCACCTTCTTAACAATATTCAAAATGCTACATATCTGTGAAAGTGAAACTTAGAAACTGATATTCTTTAAATCTTTAAACTTTTTTTGTTTTGTCATTTTATCATCTTTAAGCAGGAACAAAAACAGTACTGCCCAGTCAACAGATTCAATAGATATTATAGGGATAAGATATTAATGATATTTAAGGATAAAACTCTGGAAAAACAAAATAAAAATGCCACAACACGGAAACAGCACAAGAGGAAACAGCACTGCGAGGGATCTGATCCATCTGCATCTACAGGCGTAGATAAGGACAAAGTACCAGGACACAAACACTAAAAACACTATCTTCGACATTAGTTTTGTCTTTTTCTTTTTAAATACATAACGTATATGTGTACATATGTCTATAAGTGAAACTCAAAAGTGGTCACCACACAAAGACAATTACCTCCAAGACAAAAGAAGAAAAAAACAGAGTGAGATTAAGAAAAATATTTTGAGAACAGAGAAAAAAAAAAGTGAGAATTTTCCACTGAATGCATATTTATATAACTGACATCATCTGGGTGAATTTTTGACCTTACTCTTCGTCAAAACCGTCTGCGACCGGCAGCCACTCCGTCTCGTTAATTATAAGAAAAACTGGCCTTGTCCTAATCCTAAAGAATAATACATACACATCCACTTTCAAGTCACTTCACAGGCTGCTGTACTGAAACCAAGGCTGCTGCTGCTATGTACATACGTATACTTTAAATTGATTATTTAGTTGCTGCTTACACGATCTGGTCATGTGCAGTGGTGTGCAAAGAGCGAGTGGAGGGGAGCGACCTCTGCTGCCGTTCTCCATCTAAAAAGATCAGGTGCCTTTGCACCCCACACCCATTTCCGTCAAAGTGCCCTTTTTGGTCCCTCGTATAGTGCACCGATTAGCCCCTGTGATTGGCTTAAATGTCCTTCAACCCCTCCGTCCTAAAAACGTTCCTCCAGTCAGCCTAAAGGAGGCGACCAGTGACTCTGCAGGTTTTAGTCCATGCACTCTACATGACAGCTAACCATTCTGCAAACCGTGCTGTGACTTGTATCATTCCAGTCATACATCTGTTTCTATTCATTTCTGTAGATGTGCAAATGAATGAATTTTCTTACATTTTACAATTAATCCAAAAACTTTGACCCGAAAAACATTTATCGTGCAACTCAAGATTCAAAAACTGATTTTTTTTTTTTTTCTCATGCACAGAAATGAATGGAAACCTGCCTGGAACAGTAGAAAAGTAAAAATAAAGTCACATTCGACAAACTGATGTGCAGTTAAACAGCCAATAATCTATAAAGGGCAAATATGAAAACTGAAACCTGAACGCAGGAGAGGTGCCACTCTTGGATCACCCTCAGTCTTTGCACACCGCTTGTTTTTCTGGTTTTCTGTGTTGCGTGAAGTGTGCGTAAGCCTACACTATGTAAATCACATGAACTCTTACTGTGTGTGTGTGTCTCTAAGTCAGATCCTTCGTACAAATGATCAGTTTGGTGAATAAGGCTAGCTTTGTCGCTGACTTAGCTTTTAGCTCAATGAAATAAATTGCACAATAAGAAAAAGACCCTGTATCACTTGAGCTACTTAACCTGACCGAGAGAGAGACGATCGTGACAGAAACATGATGAAGAGGAAAAAAACATTATTCAACTTACAGTAGAGTACATGTGTTGCAATATACGTTTATTAGTGTGCCTGTGAGTTGGACACAAAAAATAAAACCCTGGTAAATGGAGGAAGAAAATAAATGAGAAACAAAGTAGTACTGATATGTTAAAGTGTCGATTTGGATTAAATAACATGGGGAGATTTGATAAAAGCTAAAATGACCACTGACGATCAATAACAGAAAAATAAAGATCTAAATATGTCATCAGAGTTGACTCAAACTGATCTAATGCTGATAGTAAAACACTTTATGCTGTCTCCTGAATGAACAAGCGGCACTACTTTGTCTGAGTGGAGCGGATGATGACGTGTGACGGGTGGAGGCAGGTTGATGGCTGACTGTTTGACGTGGGGAAACGGCTTTGAGCAGAGCTGGGTATCGTTTTTGACTTTTGAGAATGAAGTGAAACAAAAACACTTAAAATTAAATTAAACCACCAAATTAGAGAAGTTAAATTTTTACTCGCGTTTTGACATCCTTAGCTGGCACTGTCTGATTCTGGGGACTGTATCTGTATCAAAAAGCTGCATTCTTGTAGCTTGTTGCATGTGGTTACGATGTGACGGAAGGAAAGAAGCCAAAAATCACTGCTCAAACTCATACCCAACTCTTGACTCTTAAGGCTTTGACCGGAGCTAGAAAAGTGGGCTGGGTCTAATTGCTGGTCAGATAATGAAGTGAAAGTGTAGGTAGTATAATATCCTCTCCAATGACCTAAATTAGCTAGCTGATAAAGGGGAAGGTCGGGCTGGGAACTGAGCTGCATAGAGTTCACATCAGTGTGAAGGTCTGTCACAGATAGCAGGTCTGGATAAGACGCAGGTTGCAGGTTTGAATCCCACACCCTGAATGTAGCTTGGTTGTGGATTCCCACCTTGCTGAGCCTTAGCATGAAGGTCAAGGTGTATGGCTGTGAATGTTTGGGCCTCTAAGGCAGGTTGTGTGTTCGAATCCCATGTCACCCCTTTTTACACCAAAGACCCGACCTGTGTTTGGAAACACTGACCTGTGAGAGACGTTTACATCAAACCCTGATAACCAGCGAGAAATCCCAGTGTCAAGACTTTTTTTTTGGACGCAGGCCAGACAAAGTGTTCCATCCCACGTTGACCTTTTTTCACCAAGCAACCCGAGTTATCTTATATGTGTGGGTCGTCTACATGTGTGGCTCAAAGCGTGGCAACTTTTGTACGTCGGGGGGGTTAAAGTGGCTTGACCCTGATGTCGTAGCTTGTTTAGATGGTCTAGGTACAGAGCTATGTGGAGACAGGGGATAGAGTGTGGGGCTGAGCCAAATAAGCTAAATAAGGCAGGATGTGGTTATGAATACCATTCCCTATAGGTAGCTTAGCCTCGGAGCTCTTAGAAGCCCAGAGGTACAAAGGTAAAGAGGCTTATGTCCCAGGCTGGGAGTAAGTCTGGGTCTATGGCGGCGGGGAGGGGGGTTGAATCTGGGGCTTTAGGTGGCCTGGTCCAGGGCTCTCAGCAGGTCACAGCCCTGGAGCAGGTGCAGGTTCCCCTGCAGCGGGACGTTGACCTCGCAGTCGTAACGGGTCAACTCCGGCAGACAGGATGACTCAAACGAAGGGCCCAGCAGACGACTGGCTATGCCTGGAAAAAAACAGAACGGGAAGAAAGAAAGATGTGACAATAATTCATTATTAATTCAAGCAACTTGTTTCAAGAAAAACAAAACCTGAAGCTGACTTGATTTGGGAACATACTGAAATACTTTTACTGCACCTGCAGATTTTTTCTATCCTATTAACAAAATACAACTTAAGTTCCCGCGAAACAGGAAGCGCAGCGCTGTTTGCTTCCTCCTAATTGCAGATACTGATCCCAACCTCTGAAATCAGCAGTGGCCGATTTGAAAGGGGAATACAGCAGCCCACCCAGATGGCTGGGACAGTTAGCCGTTTGCTAAGTGTGACTTTATTTCCTGTTGGTTTCAGAGGCTGAGCTCGACCCCGGTCCTGAGCCTGCTGAGCCTGGTCCTATCGCCTGCATCGAACAGGGAGCACTCCACATCGGCCGTGTCAAAAAAGGTAAGGCGTAAAACTTTAGTACGCCCTCGAGTGCATCATTTAACTCGACTTGATAAGTTTCAGTGCTGCAAGCGCTTTGCTTGCAGTGATGTTGGCTGAGTTTAAAGTCAGGCGAGCTCACCCTCGTTCTTGTTTGAAGGCAGCATGTTATACTGTGTGTAGTTGCAGCTCTTTTGGGGAAAGGGTTTCTCGCTCGCACTGCCTATCCCGTTTCCTGGATACTGAGACTTCCTGTGTTGCGCAGAGAGCTGAGACACGAGGACATGCCGCCTGGCATATCCGCCCCATCCCCAACTCTGGTGAGACAAAGATCACAGGTTACAGTTTGCTGGGTAGCAGAGATAATAATGTGACAAACACACACAAGAGGGAGCTCATACCTGTCAGTGATCCTGCGCTGAGGGAGCGATCCATGGCGGCGCAACTGTCCTCCCTCATCTTCTTCCAGATGATATTCTGACGGCTTATTTTCATCCTGAAACACAATCACACAGTGACTCGACTGAGATAGATATAGGTCACCTCCTCAGAGTGAAATAAGTCTCGGTCTCGTGTTTGATCACGCAGCCACGATTACAGTTTCACTTCTCTGTGGACAGTATTTAGCCTCAGATCCACTTAGTTTTTCAGAGAGACTCACCACAGCCATCTGAGTGAAGGAGCGCTTGATTCTGCTGGACATGGCCACTCTGGCTTGACTCATGTCTCTGTAGGCCTGTACGAAGTTGTCGATGGACCTGCACACACACACACACACGTGAAAAACTCCATTATGGCATTAAAAACATTACTTTGAAACCTTCTCTCTCGTGCATTATTGTTTGTGTTTGAATGTGAATGTAAGGCCGTCACCTCTGTTTCTGCACGAGGTGCGACATGTTCTGCTGGCAGGACAGACGCTCCTCTCCTGACAAGGCGTCCATCAGGTAGGCCTTTGCAGCTCGTGGTTGTTGTTGGTAGGTTAACAGAGGGTCCGGTGGCCACTGAAGATTCTGCCTGCCACCCATGGAGGACAGAGGGGTGCTGGCCGGAGCCTGGTACGGGGGATTCTGCACATGCCCCATCATGCACGACCCAGCGCGGGGGTCCACGGTGCCCTGGCCGGAGCTTCTCTTCTCCCTTGCAGCCCAGGATGCGGCCGGCTGGTGCTGGTAGTGCCCTGAGAGAGGGGAGGACAGGGGCTGGAAGAGGCTGGCGATGTTGCTGAAGCTCTCGTGTTTTTGGGAGAGGCTGCTGTTGCTCCCCATGGATCCTGCCGGACCACCCTCCAGGGGCTCTGACTCTGGGATGATGGGATTCAGCTGAAAGTCCTCGCCATCCATCGGGATGTAAGGAGCCAAAGTCTCCAGGTCCAAGTCACTCAAGTCCCTCTGGGAAGAGTTAAAGATGGCAGGGTTTGTTAGAAATGTAAACACCGTTATGTAGGTGCAGAAAGACACCGAAGACTGAGAGAGAGTAAAAAAAAAAATGTTACTAATAACTGATTTTTTTGGTAGAAAGATAAACTAATGCATGAATAACAGAGGGGACGTTGCATGTGATGAAGAAAGGTGCACACACACCTCAGTGTTTGCAGGACTGTTGCCCTCTGTGTCCAGAGCAAACAGCTTCTCGGTCAGCTCCACCTTCAGGTCGCTCTCCACGGAGCTGTAGTAATCACCTGGGCTGCTTGGCTGCAAGGGTGAAAGCCAGAGAGGGGAGGATGGGGGTGGGACAGATGAGGGGAGACCAGAGAAAGGACAAAATGTAAGAAAAGAAGCGAGTGTAAAAGAAGAAACAGAGAGATGAGTATTGACAAAGGCACCATTCACTGCTATGAGCCCTGTTCCTTCCAAATATCCACCCCGTTGTTCTCACACACACTGCCCACAGTTAGTGACCTTCAACCCCCCTCAGGCCTCTCTGAATCCGGAGAGAACAAACTATGAAGCGACCAGTCGCTCACTCGATAACTAATTACTCCTTTCAATCCAACACTCAGCCTCTGAAAGCCGTCCTCCCTCCTCGTCCTCACCGTGGAGCAGCTGCTGAGGCTCGAAGTGGGGCTCCCTGTCGGCGGATTCTGCTGCACGGTGAAAGTACTGGCCATTTAGCCAAGTCCCTCGGAACCGGAGCCGGGGGGGGGTTTTGCCTGGCGTGGAGAGGCGGTCTGTGGTTCTCGCTGGCCCAGGACGGGGTCCCGGAGGGGCATAGCTGTGGCAGACACCTGGGTGTACCCCGCTGGCTGCGTGGCTCATCGAATGGAGGGCGACCTGCGTGAACGAAAGAGGAATTCAGTCAGATGAAAAGACATCAGATGACATTTTTTATGCATGTAACTGCAGATTTGAATAAAACTAATTCATAAAAGATTCTTAGGAGGATCTAAGTAGGTCTTACATCATTAAATATGGTAAAGCTGTTGGTTCAGATCAATATTAAAGTTCAAACAAATCCACTCGGAAAGCGACGGGAGTCAGTACAGACCGAAGTCGAGGGAGATGATCGTGTCTCCAGGTGTTGGCGCCAGTTGGGTGAGATCCTCAGGCTCCTCTTTGAGTTTGGTGAAGAGGGCATCTCCCGGCTCTCCGGTCACTCCCCCACCTCCGGCCGTGAAGAAGCTGCTCATGTGGCGTGGCTTGAACAGGGACTCCGTCTGCTCCAGGGAGAAAATCATCGACTTCTCCTCGATGTCGCTGCAGTACGAGAGAGGGAGAGCAGAGTCAGTGTGTGTGTGGATGCAGAACCCTATATTAAGCTCCCGTGTGAGCACATAGGGTTAAATTTTGAGTTTGTTCACTACAACCACGCGCTCACCTGAGGACGTAGTTTATGCACACGATGCACTGCGGCTGGGAGTTGCGGCTGTTATAAATAACAGTTCCCTGGGTTTCTACCCAGACAAAGCCTCCGTTCTTAGCCAGCATACGATACTGACCGCTCACTGCCTGACCCTTGGTACACACTGCAGAGAGAGAGAGAGAGAAAAGTGTCTATTATCATACTCAGCATGTCAGTGATGATGGTTTATGTTGCAGAAAAGATCTTTTGTGACCATAACGAGGCTCACACATCTAATCACATCTTACAGGTCAGTAGCAGGAAAACTGCAGCTCAGAGATACATGTTTAAAGAATAAAGTCAAACATAAACGAAACAATTAAGAACTCTATATAACACACTTTATGACTCATGAGTGACTCATGCGTGTTGAACAATCTTCTCAGAAGGAAACTAACAGGACACATATTTGCCAACCCTCCTAAATTTCCCAGGAGATTCACGTTTTGATTCAGTTTCCTCCCAGGGTCACCACCCCCCGTATTTATCCTGATCCTTCACACTTTTTTCCCCCTTCACGGTATCCCTTTGTCTTTCCATCCAGACACCAGCACAGTGACACGAAGGAGGTCTGGTTAAGCTTTGTCCTCCTCAGTGAGAGAGAGAAAGGGGCATGCATGCATTTATTGAAACACTTGCTGCTGTTATTTTGTTGGGGTAGGGTAGTGATTGCTTTAAATGTATTTATTTCTTCTAACTTTATTATCCCCTTTTTTGAGGTTTTAGGATTAGCAAGTATGACCCAACGTGAGAAAGTACCTTGAGAACTGATGACATGTCAGATATAATAATGACAGATGTACCGAGCAGACAATAAGAGCTCTATTTTATGTGTTAAATTTGTATTTTTATATCCAACTATTCATTAAATACTAATAATAATGTATTTATCTTGTGTGCGAGATTGCGAATCAATCAAACATCGGTTAGCGCTGAAAGTGGGATGTTTGACTTTGAGCTGAGAAGGAGATGTGCTGGCTACGCTCCAAAGTTCAGTACTGGCGTGGGAAAGGAGCAGGACTGCGGTCAGAGAGTGTACAGAAGGACAGAAACTGTGGTGTGTGTGGTGTGTGTGTGTGTGTCGAGAGAAGCTCACAGCGACATTACATGTAGCAGAAAACAACTGTTAGCATGTGCTGATCAACAGGCTGGTCACGTTGTCCGTGAGAGCTGGTCATCTGTGTGTGTGTGTGTGTGTGTGTGTGTGATAGATAGAGAGCCTTTTATTTCAGCAGATTTCAGTCGACTAAAGACTGCGGACACAGATGATTATTAAGATCACAAGTGTATAATAATGATATGCGACGCTCATCAAGTGTCAGATTAACGAGTTTTAATGTTTATATATTTTGTTCACTCTCCATGTTTCTATCATTGACGTCCCTCATGTTATGGTTTTGTATGTGGTGTGTAAGAGTGTTTCTGCGTGCTTATAAAAGATCTTTGTCATTTCTCATATTCTGTTTTCAGGCTGACGTGGTCACATCTGCTACAGCGATGTGTTATTAATGTATTTGTTAAATAAACCACATGAGTTATTTCTTGTTTTACAAAGAATTATTAGTCTTAAAGGCCAAATCTGAAATCACATCATTTAAGATCATAAGTTAAAATAAAACCAATTCATAGAACATTTGTCAATTATCTGGCAGTCAAATGAATGAATGGTTCTAAAAGTCAGGAATCTTATTGGTTATAGAAAAATAGAGCAATGTTGGAGGTAAGGGGGATGTTTTGTTTGTTTTTTGCAGTGTACATGAACACACACACACACACACACACACACACACACACACACACACACACACACACACACACACACACACACACACACACACACAC